>JACCIC010000217.1:95000-150000 GCA_018907035.1 Sycobia sp. Sy_11 | reverse complement strand
CACGTCAAATCGGGCACCCACCCCGAAGTCGAGGTACGAGGCGGGGGAACCTTGGAGCACAAGGCAGGTTCCCACACGCGATTAGTCGCGGCACGGCGGTAGCAACCAAAAAAAAGGAAACGGACGACGTGCGTAGAAGGCCGGTAACGACGCGTTGTCTTAGCTCGCGGCTTTATTTCTATCTCCTTCTTCGCGCGCGTGGTTGTCTCTCCCCACTCCCCGCTCTCTCTCACTTACCTCTCCGCCGGTGGTTGTACGTCGGCCTGTAACAAATAAACATTTCTACATGCAAATATACAAATACATATGTACATGCTACGGCTAGAGAGAGAGCAACGGGACGGAGAAAGCAAGCGCACGCAGTGCTTGCGTTCCCCGTCACAATATATATATATATATATATAGATGTATATACGCGCAGTTCTTTTCTCTTTCGCTCGGTCCTTCGCTTCCCCTACTTCCCCTCTTCTGCATCGTGCTTGCCTGCCATCTTGCCCAGCCCGTTAATTACATTCTGATTAAGTTTACAGTTTACTTGTGTAAAAAATACCCAATGTATAAAAATTTATTGCCTAGATAATTTTACCTATAATACTATTAACATATATTAAATATCTGCAGGAAAAAATAATGAAGCTTCAAGGCTCGCCGAAACAATGTCAGTGATGTGGCTCTATTGAGTTTAGTTCCAAAAAAGTTCCCCCGCACTATTTTTCTGAATATTTATGATTTTTGCGGGACTAATTACGATAATCGTAATAGCTTTAGATGGAAATTGAATATTCAATCCTAAAACCATGCAAAGTCCATAAAGATCTTGGTTTGTTCAATTTTTCTTAAGAAAATAAAAACATTTGCAAAAAAATTTTAAACCATAATCATAGAGCTCATTTAAATACATATTTTTTGTTCTATACAGTTTTCGGTGCAAATAGTATTTCTCGACAAAGTTCAATTTCGGAAACTATTCCGTTTCGGAATCCCGTGAACGGTTCTCCGCATATACTCAATGCAGGTATCTTCGTATATATCTTTTCGAGAAATATAGCTTCTAGAGACGAATTAAATAGAATAAAAAATATGTATTTTAATGAGATGTACAATGATTTTTTAAAATACATTTTTGTAAATTTTAATATTTCCCAAGGTATGTCCAAAAGACTCTGTGTTTATAGTTTTTAACTTGAAAATTTAATTTTCATCAAGCGACACTACGATAATTTTAATCAGCATCCAAAAAAAATCGAATAATCGATTATGCTCGTCTTTCGGAAGTTCATCGACGATCTCAATTATAGACTCACATAGCAATTTTTATTGGATCAAGCCTGCTGCGAGAACACATTTAGACTGCCGATGATCGCAATAGCCTTGGAGTAAGACTAAATTTTCAAAAAATTTTCGCGAAATTTACAAGCAGCGATCATATTGCAAGCATGCACTATTAAAAAATATTTTTTTTAAATTCATCGTAAAACCATCGAAATGTATTATACTGTTATAAATTTTAATATATATATATATATATATATATATATATATATATATATATATATGTAAGCATCTACCATCTCGGCTTTACTCAAAAAAATAATGTAACCAATTTATTAAACAGTTAAATGATATCTATGTAAATAATTCTCTATCTATAAATCTATATTCCTATAGATAATTTCATCCTCTGAGAATATTTCTCGAAAAATAATCAAAAATTTAATCTTGGGGTCCCTCTGAAGCATCGACAGTGGTGTGACTGTATTGAATAAGTTCTGTCACTATTTCCTTGAAAATATGCATACTCATATTTTTTGGAGCACGGATTCTTAATATCATAATAACCTTAGATCAAAATTAAATATGTATTCCCAAATCGATGAAAACTCCATCAAAATCATGGTTTTCTGAATTTATCTTAGAAAATGAAAAAATTTAACATTTAAAACCAAAATCATAGAGCTCATTAAAATACATATTTTTTTGTTCTATATAATTATTCCATACAAACTATATATTTTTGGAGAAAAGTTCAACATTTCCGTTTTGGGCTCCCCGGAACAATTCTACGTTTATACGAAATATAGATACATTCGAATACATTTTTCTTGAGAAATGCTGTTTGTAGAAAATCAGCGCATAGTACAAAAAATGTATTTTGGTAAGATCTACAACTTTTGTTTGAAATACTTTTTGTAAATTGAAGTACACTAAAACAAAATTTGATAATTTTAAATAAATACATTTCTTCGAATTCAAAGAACGAAGAATTTATTTAATATAAACAACTGTTTTTCGTTAAGAAAAATATATATTTAAATGTATTAACTGATTTAGTTGAAGCAATATTTTTAATTTTAAAAAATATTATAAATTGTCTAAATAGAATTTATTTAAGTAGCTAAATCAGTTTCATTTTCTTAAAATCATTAAATTGCATTTCATAAGCATATCATTAATTTTCATATTTTGTTAGTGAAAAATAAAAATGTTTCCAAAACTTTTTCGCCAGATGTATCCAGGGTTTTCATCGCAATTAACGCATGCCTCTACCGGTTGATAGCTTTACAATGAGATTCAGAACCTTTATAATTATATATGTAAAGTTTGAACGGCTGAGATTTTGCGTTTCAAATTAAGTTGCGTTGCGCTGCCTACAATACTAATATAATATTATGTGTTTATCTATATATATTATATAATACATAAGAAAACAATGTAAATATAATTATTCTTTATTGCAATATAACATATATCATACGCTTACATAGTTGTAGATTACGAAAATGACGGTCTAATAAGTTAAGATAATACAGTTCAATTTTATATTTTGTTTAAATTATACAAAATTAAAAATATTTTTTTTTAAATATTTCTTTAAAGCAAATAAATATTTTTCAAATTAAGAACCGAATATCTTAAAACAAATTTTTATTTTTCATACGTCAAAAATATTTACTGTATTTCAATAAACATGTCAGTACTTTAAATATATAAATTTTTTACTTGCAATAAATGGTCTACTAATGGTATATGTATAAACCATTTGTTTAATTTAAAAAGTATATATGTAAATGGATTAAATTTTACATTAAAGAAAATCTGCAGAGAAAGTAAATGTAACAATCGATTAATTTCATTATTAATTGAAAATTATAAAAAGAAATTAGATGTCTGAAATAATTCTTATTATGCTTAAGAACATAAGAAAACCTTAACAGAAACAGAATTAATTAAACGCGTTCTTTGTCTGAAGTGTATAATTAAATATCTTCTATCTTGCATATATTTATAACTAAAAAAATGTATATTAGAAGGTCTAATTCCTAGAATTGTATATTTATATATTTTGAACGGATTAGTTTGTTTTGTCTTGTTTCATACTTAAAATATTTAATGTATTATATTTAATTCGTAATTTTTTTCTGCTTAACAAAAACAATTATATTGCAACAAAATTGCTTTGATAAAATTAACTTAATTCTGAGATAATAATAATGACTATTATCAGCAATGTATTTGTATTTATAAATTGAATAGCTCTAGAAATATATGCTAATTGTAGACTAAACTTTTTTCAAAACTATTTTCAAAAATTATTTGATTGCTTTTCATATTTTTCAAGCATGCTATATGTATAATCATATTTGACATATACCAATCATATATAAGAGAATGTGACACACACAGAGAGAGAGAGAGAGAGAGAGAGAGAGAAGAAAACTGGAGAAAACACCAAGAGGCTTAACAGGGATTGGATTACCCGATACTAATGGGACCTGCTTAGAACATGTGGGCACGTTCATCCAATACCTCACACACACACACACACACACACACACACACACACACACACACACACACACACACACACACACACACACACACACACACACACACACACACACACACACACACACACACACACACACACACACACACACACACACACACACACACACACATATTCTTCCTATACAAATTTTGGCCATTTTAGAAAATGAGAAAACACTAAAGAAGAAACATCCCCAATCATTTATATAATTTTAAACATAATGTAATTTAAAAATGTTAAATATTAATTATTATTACATTTCCGTATTCAATTTTAAGGAAATATTATACTTTTAAAACATTTCAGGAGATTATTACGTTCTCTTATTTTTCTCAAAACTATATAAAATAAATATATATTTATGAGATATAAAATGAATAACTGTAGATAAAAAAAAATGTTACTGTTCAATAAGACTTAATAAGAAAGATTAAGAAATTTTATAATCATTTGTCAAGTCAAGAGCAGAGAGAAGTAACCAGTTCCCTGTCTCTCTCTCTCTCTCTCTCTCTCTCTCTCTCTCTCTCCATATATGTGTATAAATATATATATATATATATATATATATATATATATATAATATATGTATATAAATATCTACTAATTTTTTATTTTGAATCAATATTTTATTGGTTGTTTAGTCAAATATTTTCATTTTTAATATTATTAATGAATCTATTTGTTCGGGGGGCACCAACGAGAAGGCAACCAATATCACCCCCCATCTGAAAAAAGTTTCCTTAGTCATTTAAAATTGTGCTATTAAGGTTCATTGGTTAAACTTTAAAAATTAAGTAAATAAAATATTACCTTAATGTATGACGATATTCTACTTTTTTCAATAATCTGTAACTATACAAAAAAATTAAACATATATTTACACATATACAGTAATTCGCGCAAACTTATTACATTTATAATCGTAACAATATAATCTTTAACTATAATCTTCACTATAATATTTAACAAATACTATTTACACATTATTTAAATTTCTAAGTTTTTTATTTTTACTTTGCATATTTAGTTTTGATACATTTCTCCTACTATTATTATGCTCACGGGTTTTTGCATATATTTTAACTAATATTAAAAATCTAAGCGCACTTATTCTATGTTCGTAGCAGTTCTTTTCTTGATTAAACCAATCTAGATATTGTTTATTTGTTAAAGCTTCAATATTTTCAACTAAATGGTCTAAAAGATTTCTTTTATGCCAAACAGTTTTATAAAATCTATGAAATCCTTCTAAATGACAATTTACTATACTTACAAATTCATCTGTTGGTCTTATCAAAGAAAAATCTGCTTTACTTGACATTTCAACATTCTCGTATTATCTAAAATTAATGTATATTTCATGATCGGTAGTTGATTCAGCTGCATTTTTAATAAAAATTTTAGTACATTCTTTGCATTCAATTTTTTTAAGACATCTACGAGCTACATGTCCGGCAAAATAAGCAATGGCATTAGCCTTATATATCTCTTTTAATTTTATATCTAAACCATGACTAAAATTTAATTCAAAATGCAGATCAATCAATTCTGCAGTATCTTCAATTTCCTGAATTACAGCAGCTTCGTCTTCATCATACTCAGGTAAAAAGTTTTGCAGATTCCCTATTTCTTTTTCTGTTTCTGCAATCAATGATTGACTTTCTTCACAGTTTGTATTACCTTTTTTACTCGTCTGAATAAAATCGGTCGACAAAATGTGTCTGAAAGTCAATCTGTACATTCTGCAGGATGGGTTTGCATTAAATCCACCTCTGCCACGAAGCTTGGAATGTACATGCTCTACAGAGTCTTGATTACAAAGACCTGTTGCTAATTGAAAGCCAGGAAAAGAAATGGTCAGGTCGGTGAATAAGCTTAATAAAGCTCGCACCGTCAATGGAATACCCAAAAAACATGGTGGTTTTTCAAAACCACTTTTTTTTTGATAGTCCATTGCTCTGACCAATCTACAAAACTTTGAAGATTCTGCAGCATTTCTTTATTGTTTTCGGATAATAGACGCTTTTGCTGATGCAGCGTGTGCAAAGAATAGGAATTGCATGCATCAATAATAGTGTCCATCCTTTCAACAAAATGTGCTGACACCGACCATGTCGTTGAAAAATTGGTTTCATTATGAGCACCAGCAAGTCTGATAGCACAAGCTACACGCCGACCTAATAATTGAAACGCGTATTTTACCTTCATTGCATCAAATGAATTTGACTAAAATGCGTTTCGGAAAGAAATCCTAGCAAATTAGAAGTACCGTGAGTTCTATCTAATTGCCAAGTCTTTTTCAAATCAACAAAAGAGACAATACATTGTTCATTAATATAAATACTATCATGCGTTCTTAGTTGTGCTATCATCCTCTTAATTAAATGGGGCCAATCGTAGATTACGTAAATTTTAACATCATTAATAATAAAATATGGTTGTTGAATTGTTATGTTTAATAATCTAAACAATCTTCGATTGTTACAACCTTGATCGCAAACGATTGCACGCCCATCAGCACCGACTGTTCGAAGGTCTTGTATCAGCTGGAGAACTATTTCATGAAGCTGCTCTGCGCTTGCTCCATTCTCATTAAATCCGAAAAAAACTCATTGCCGCCATGCATTCTTAGCATTTAAGCTATCTAAGCAAAATAATAAAGCATGTTTTGCAATTTTATTTATTCGCGAATTGTTCCCCATATCAACAAGACCTTCGATTAAATCTTGCTTCTTTGAATACTCCTCAATGGCTTTAATTGCCATTTCGTCAAATTTCAAAGCACATACACGTTCATCGGGTGGAAGGCGATCTAAATTCTCTGCGATCTTTTTCAAAATAACATTATTCATTCCTGGAATAATGTCATATTTTGAGACCCAAGATCTTACAGATGATTCAGATGGTAAAATTACACCAGCATTTCGTATACGTGAATAGCAAGATGCAGAGTAATAATACAACTGCTTTGCAAAATCTTTTTCCTTGTCCGTGTATATACTGTGATCTTTGTGAAATTGCAACTTTACAAGTGTTTTCGCCAAAGATGGTATATTTGCTATTAATAACAGATCGTCGATACCACTACATACACGCTTCTGGAATTTCTCTTTCATACGCTTAATAGTTTTTTTTATCAATTTTAATAATTGTTTTTAACGATTTCACTTGCGACTCTAACGCTACAATTTTTCTTTTTAACTTTTTCTATATTAAAAAATAATTGTTTCCCAGATGGATAAACTCTTGGTTCTGCTTGAACTTTGTTTATCTTCATATTACTGGATTCCTCGAAGCTTGCGGGTTCTTTCGATTTTGGTGCTGTTTTTTCCATTTCAAAATCAGCACTCTCTTCTATAATAAAGTTATTAGAAATGTTCTTTCGCTTTTCTTCATTTCTGAAGCCGTTACTGGAATATTGCCAATGCTTTGGCGTACGATTTTGGCGTAAACGCTTTTTTTCATTACTCATGAAATCATTTTTATCAAAATGAAGACGACAAATTCCAGCACGTATAACCGAAGTGACTGACCAATTTCTGATAAACTTATTACCTACAAAATTCATTTTAATTTAGATACATATGGTTCTTTTGATAAATAAAATATTTTTAACTTCTGAGATAAAATAATTTTTTGTCACGTACGTGTATGAAAATATTTCTGTTAATAATAATCTTGTAAACATTTGGGTAATTAAATTGATCTGACATATTCAAGCTATTTTTTAACACAATGTTACTCTACTAAGGAAAAACTGTACGCCAACAATTATTTTATTAACTTTGAAGATTATTATCACTTAAAAAATAACTTACATTGTTTTAATTCAAGCCAGTATGTTCATCATATACAAAATATATGCTCGCCAAATTTAAATTTGATTTTAACCATAACCAAAGCATTATTTATTTTCAAATAAATTGTTTTATATTTTTACAATAAACTTACAAATTTCCAGTAAATATTAACTTAAATTCAGGAAAAGTTCGTAATAATTAAGACATGGTTTTCTTAAAGCAAGAGATAGTTTTTTTAAAAACAAAAAATCCAGTCAAGGAAATATTTATTTAAGTATAGTGTTCTAATCATTTAAATTGAACTCATCGTAATCGAAAATACGTTTCTTTAAAGCAAGCTGATAAAAATCAAAATGCAAAACCAGAGCTTCTTAACTTTAGTAATCATATACCTGATCACAATACTTTTGATTCCCTAAAAAAGGTTATACAAAATCAAACTAATATTTTGTAGTAAATGGGTGGCTAAGATTGGAAAGTAAATACATATTTTCTTATATTAAGAAAATATATCATTGAATCAATAACTGAACATTTTGAATCAAAAATGTAGTTACTTGATTCAAGCCTAAAAAATGAAGTAAATAAATACTTAGATTACGAATTTCAATAATTCACTCATGAAATTTAATTTAAAATCAAGAATTCCTATCTTAAAAAAAAATTCGCTTGAAATATTTTCATTTTCTAGAAACATGAAAATTTAATGAATATATAACATGTACTTATTTTATAACAATTTCTATATCGTATTATACGTGATTTGCCTCATCAATCTATTCTATTATAATAAATACTTATAGTTGTATGTAATTCATTCAGTACCCTCTTATACTGTGCCAGAAAAATTTACAGCAAAAAAATTGGCGCAAGCTAACATCTTATTCATTACGCTATCGCAGTACGCTATTGTAAAAATATTATATAACAATTTTATATGACTTATAGTACGTTGAGAAAATAATTTATGGATTTCAATGAATAGTATATGCGTAACATATACTTATATTATAACAATTTATTTATCGTACTGGTTGTAATACGTGATTTGGCATATCAATATAATATTTTATTAAATATAATCTTCTTAAGTATATGAAGCTTAAAAATAATTAATTTTTGTATTTATATCACAGAAAATTTATTTTCTCATATCAAGGCAATATTTTTGTGTAATTAAAAAAGTTAAGTAAAAAATTTTGAGAAAATATAATATTTAGATTTAAAAATTAATTATGCTCTACGTAAAAATATATACACGATTAGAAGATAATCAAAGAGATTATAGAAGAAATTCTTTATTGAACAATGTATTCTTTTCAATTCAGTTCACAGAAAAACCCTGTTCTCAATATTACAACTCAAGATTATTATATTTTTAAATTTAGAAACCAATGTCTAGATATAAAAAATTGAGTTCGTCAGAGAAGTTAATTAATAAGCAGTCGATTTCTTGCAGTATGAAAATATTATATATCATTAGTAAATATTGGTTAAACGATAATTAATAAAATTACCTGCATCAGAATATTAAATCAATATTTTCTTATATTTAGAAATAAGCGATATTTTATCTTTATACTTGATCTTATATATTATATTGAATATTTTCCATTGTAAACTAAAGTAATAAATTTGTTTTTAGAGTAATAAAAACGAGATTATTAATTTCTTAATTTATGAAACTTATATAAGATATATATATACTTATATAATATATAAGATCAAATATAAAGATAAAATATCGCTTATTTCTAAATATAAGAAAATATTGATTTAATATTCTGATGCAGGTAGTTTTATTAATTATCGTTTAACCAATATTTAATAATGATATATAATATTTTCATACTGCAAGAAATCGATTGCTTATTAATTAACTTCTCTCGAGAACTCAATTTTTTATATCTAGACATTGGCATGGTATTGGCATCATCATTTTTCTTTATATTTTTGACTCTCAATTGTCTCCGCCCTTTCCTATTTTTCTTTGAAATTTTCGTATTGAAATCGGCGGTATCTACCCTCATTTTTGAAAAACTAGCACGGTTTCTTTAATCTTTATCCGAAATTGAAAAATCTTGAACATCCTCGGAAAACTTTGAAATATGTCTCTTCTGATTACAATCATTCTCTTGTCGAAACTCAGGGTTGGAAAATTGTTGAATTAGGCTAGTCCTTCTAGTCTCTTCTAATTCGGCATTCTTTGTATACTCTTTAGATTCGAGGAAATTTAGATTTTCAGGGCTTACTGCTGGTTTATCGAGACTAAGTTATTTTTTCTTTTATTCTCGGGTAACTGCGTTTATATTCTCGACAGGGTTACGAGATAATTCATCGGCATGCATGTTCGTCTTCCCCAGATTATAAACGACTTCATAGTCATATTCTGAAAGTTTAAACCTCCACTTTATTACCCGTGTATTCAAATCCGCTGTTTTAAATCACATGAGCGGTTGGTGATCAGTCACGAAGGTGAACGTACGTCCGAATACGTACAGCCTAAAGGTTTGCACTGAATGAAGCATAGCGAGTGCTTTTTTCTCGTTTACCTCGTAACGTAACCTGGGACCGCGTAGAACGCATGACGTATAGGCGATCGGTTGATCTTTGCCAAGCTTCCCTTGCGATAAAATGCCGCCAATAGCATAACCCGCCGCGTCCGTCGTGACTATAAATCGTTGGTCCATATCGAGAAATCGCAATACGGGTGCCTTGCATAAAACTCTTTTTAGGCATAGGAACGCATTTTCCGGATTTTCTCCCCAGACAAATGGTTCGTTACTTTGCAGAAGTTTTGTGAGCGGTTTAGAAATTTTCGCAAAATCTTTAATAAACCTTCGATAATATCCGGCTAGACCTAAAAATTGCCGAACATTCTTTATATGCTTGGGACGCGGAAAACATTCTACCGCTTCCAGATTCTTTGGATAGGGTGCTAGCCCGATTTCGCTAAGAACCTGTCCTAGATATACTACTTTTCGCTGTAGAATCTTTCACTTTCCCGGTTCGAGTTTTCAGTTTGCTTTGCATAATCTTTCCATAACTTCATTGAACAATGTTTCGTGCTGTTGTAAGCTTTTGGCATAGATTACTATCTCGTCCATATAGACAAACACGCCCTTGCCAATAAAGCCCTCGAGCGTAAAGTTCATCGCACGCTGATATTCCACGCCTGCCTTTTTCAAACCGAAGGGCATTCGTAAAAGTTTGAAATGTGGAAAAAGCAGACTTATGCATGTCTTCTAGACTCATCGGTATTTGATGAAATCCGGATACACAATCCATAACGGTGTAATATTTGGCAGCACCAACGGTACCGAGTATTTCGACGATGTTGGGAAGTAGATACGCCATCGATATCGTTTTCTCATTCAGAGAACGAAAATCGACTACAACCCACCAGCGCGGTTTCTTAACAAATAATTGCTTTTTTGTACGACCCAAAGTGCTGACGAATAGCTACTTCTGGAGTGCCTGATTACTTCCTTCCGTAGTAATTCCTTCACTTGTCGGTTTACTTCGTCCTTGAGTGCATGCGGCAACCTGTACTGACGCGTATTCACTGGAGTATCATCTGTCGTCGGAATCATCTATTCCCTTTTACTCCAGTCAAACTCCTGATAATTGGTGTTATCGAATCGCATTAGATCATTGAGATTTTCGAATTCCCAATCGTATATTGCACCAGTTTCGGTTTCTTAAATATTCTTCATCGCATAGAAAATTTAAATTTGTTGTTCTATTTTCGATTATGAGTGTCTTTTCTCCGAAATCAATCATTGCCTTGGCTTTGTATAAAAATTCAACTCCTAAGATTGCGTCGTAGGGTATGGCACTGTTATTGGGTAATGTTATTTCCGATTCTACGCCTAATATATTCAATGGGGCAATGCCAAGCGTAGGCATCAGCAAGCCATAAATGCCTCTTAAATAGGTCTCACTAGTCGTGTCAATGCTCTCCATTGATTTAAGGTCCTCCTCTCTGATCTAAAAATAAAAACCTATTGTGATTTCCCGCAAAATTAGTGTTAAGTATCTTTGGGCTGCTTTTTTCAGTGTTACTTATGCTGCCCAGCATAAGTTCGTGTTCATCGATTTTTAGGAAATTTTTCTCGTAATCTGCGATTGCTTTTAGCTGTACAAGAAAGTTTATCCCTAATATGCCATTATACGGAAGTTTAAAACTTTCTTCTACGACGTGGAAGCTTATTTATTTTCCGAAACCTTTATTTCAGGCAGTCCCCAGAGACTTTATTACATTATCGTTTATACCCTTTAGGTTTACTACTTCGATTGCATCAACCGGTATACCGGTCGGCAGTTTTCCGTGTTTTATAATGTTTCCATGCAAACCTGAGTCAACCAAGAACGAGATTTTTCTGCTTCCAAATTTTAGAGTAATCCGGGGCAGTACTTCGTCTTTTATAGTGATTGCAATTCGGATACTTCTTCCTCCATTCTCACTACGTTGGCCGAGCGCATGGTGTCGAACGGTGCCATTGGCTGCGCTCTGAGCATAAAGGCACCGTTCTAGTTTCCCGCTTGCATTTCTCGTTGTACATTCTTTTTCTATATTCATTAATATCATGTCCAACGTTCGTACGATACGTGCAACTTCTTGCGGAAGGGCAAGATGACGCCATGTGTCCGAGTTGTCCATACTTTCTGCAAACAGGTCTTATTATTTCACACGGCGTATTATTTCTTTACTGGGCTCCGATTAGGACGTTCAACGAGCATATCGCTGCCCTATGCCCGAGCTCGTTGCACCGGAAGCACCTCTCGGCGGGCTTACAATTTATAGCAATATGACCAACTGAATTACCTAATTGGTAGTAATTCTAAAAAAAATTTTTAAAACATTATAATGTTATATAATTAATGCAAGATTAATCTTTGCTATTAGGCAATTATTCTTGAAGTTAGATCATTAATCAGTCGACGAGATAAGTTTTGTCATCTTGACGACTGCACCGCTTAATTAACATTACATGCGTATATAAAAATTACACACAAAAAAAATGAACGGTGAGTTGAGAAAAATTAGCTGGTAGTATTTATACCTTATTCAATCGTCCAAGTTTAATTGCCTAACAGCTTCTTCCAATAGTTCTATATCTATTTCGCCGACGGTTTGTTTCTGGATTAGCTCCCTAAAAGCGTGCGCAGTTATCGCCCAAGTTTTTTCTAACCAAATTTTAAGTTATTCGTTTTCTTTCTCTAGCTCCTCTATTCGCTCTTCCGTACTTGTTATTTTTCGTAACATGAAATTAGTGTTTCCGTGTGTCTCCGCACAGGCCTCTTGTAGTTCCTCAATGTAGCGAGTACTTCGTGAGTGCCACAACAGACCAACGTCTGGGCAATTTAGCACGGAGAAGACGTTGGATAAAGTGAGCCAGTTTTACTACTGGCCTGGGATGGGGAGAGATGTACATCAGTACGTCAAGCACTGTCCCGACTGCCAAATTTACAAGGTGTCGCAACGAGGGCCCACCGGATTGATAGCACAACGGAATATAGAAGGGCCTTGGTCCAGCGTTGCAATATAAATAATGGGGCCCTTCCTGGTGAGTAAAGAACAGTGCGAATACCTCGTCATATTCCAGGACCTGTTCATGAAATACGTGGAAATACGGCCACTAACAAAAGGCGAACAGCCAAGTGATTGGCAAGGCATTGGAAGAGCAGATCATATTCAAGTGGGGTTGCCTGAAGTACCTAATAACGGATAACGGTACAGAATTGGCTAACCACTGGTTCAAGACCAAGATGACCGAATTAGGTGTCATACACAAATAAATCGTGCCCTACCATGCCCAGGCAACTCCGGTCGAACGCGTGAATCACGTTATCAAAGCCATGATAGCGATTTTTGTAAAAAAACGACCACAAAGATTGGGATCTACACCTCCCAGAGCTTGCATTTGCAATTAACACCGTTGTGCACACAAGCACACAAGCGTTGCCAGCATTCTTGAATTTTGACAAACACATCGACCGACGCTCTAGTAGAGATACCGGGTAAACTCCCCATCGTTCTGAAATGCAGACGTAGAGCAGAACTGTGTGCAAACCGTCCGACGCTAAAATACCAACTGTTTACGTCCACATTCGTGTGCCGTGGTAACGTATCCCTCATCTTTAGTCGATGGAGTATGAATTGGGGATGCGGCTAAAATACAGCAATGGTCTTTCAGGAGAGGATCAAACGAGCTTTTGACGTAACGGGCTTGGTGAGCCCGGGAGTTGCCGATGCTGGGAGTGGGACATTGGCACTTACTTCCTAATTACCGCAAACCCGTTACAAGTGGTTCAACGACTACTGACAATCAAATTGATGGAACGTTCTGCTTTAATGGGCCGGGGGCTTGGCTTTATCGCCCGGCCAAGAGAAGGAACTACTATATAAAAACCCCCCTAATCCTATATTGTATGGCAGTTGCGATAGGAGATGCATTATTCCAGGGCAGAAGATGGGAGCACATACAACTGCCAATGAAATTTATACACAGCCCGTTTTTTATAAAACTTGTCCTCCGAACGGGATGCTACAAAGCAGCCTCTTTAGGTGGACGTAAGACATAATGATCAAAACTAAAAAGAGAGCAGAAGAGGAGAAGGAGAAGGAGAAGGATAGGGAGAACAGAAGGCCGAAAGATAAGGCCAAGACTGCAGAGAGGGATCCAACTAATACGGATGCAAGCAAATTAAGAGCTGGCAAAACGCCATGAGTAAGGCTCACCAAAGCAGATGACTCTAAGGACACCGTCCAGGCTCTAGGCAAATCAAGGCCACCGACTAGAAGGAAACCCGAAGACAGGGATGAAAGACCCTCCTCAGGGCAAAATCAGGAAAGCTGTTGTCAAGACCACCAACAGAAAATGCCCAGCATAACTGAGGAAGTAAATGCGGCAGAGACAGCACATAGTGCGGATCTCTATGAAAAGATAAAAATGGTCCTCAAAACATCAAAGGACCCTGAACTGAGGAAGGAGGGGTTCTAGAGCCTCAAGGAGTTAATGGTGGTCATTTCTGAAATGGCGATCAGGTGTGCTCGGGTGGAGGCTAAGTCGGAAGCCTTGCACGAGCTTGCACCAAAACAAACAGTGAAGAGGCCACAAACTTCTGCAGCTGTGGTCTCTAATAACACTGACAGACAAAAGAAGCTGGTCGCTCCAAAAGCCCAGGTTGGTAAAGCCACAATAAGACTACCCCCAAAGGTGGTCTTATTAAAGTCTAGGGTTGTGGATAAAATCTCTGCCACAGGAAAGGCGAAGGAAGTCTTGCAAAAGACTTTCAACCCTAGGCAATCGACGGTCCAGATTAAGAATATGAGAGAGACAAGAAAGGGTCTGCTTTTGGAAACAGCAACTGAAGCGGGGTTGGAAAAATTAAACGCCTTAAGAAGTCTGATGGAACTTTTTGAAATTGAGGGCCTAATAAGCAGCAAGCCGAGACTCATCATCTATGATGTGCTCAAGGACATGTCACCAGATGAGGTGACCTCGGCAGTTTTTGAACAAAATGAGGGACTGGCCTCAACAGCTGGGGAATTTTTTGAATTCTTCAAACCCTCTTTCAAAACGGGCAAGAGGAGCGACACAGCAACAAACTGGGTGGTGGAGGTCACCCCGGACATCCGGCGCAAGCTCCTACAGAGGAAAAGACTATACATGGAGTGGTTATCTTGCCGCGTGTAAGATTACATTAAGGTCACCAGATGCTATAAGTGTCAAGGCTACCAGCACGTAGCCAAGCACTGTAAAGGAGATCAATGCTGCTCCCACTGCAGTCCGTGAGGACATGGTAGCAAATAATGCAAATATAAAGACGCAGCGCTGAAATGCGTCAACTGTAAGAAGTCAAAAAGAGCGCACAACCATGGCTCAATGGACACTAAGTGTCCAGCATACAAGGCTACCATGGAGACAAGTCAACTTCACGGATTATGTACAGTAAAGCACGAAAGAATCAAAATGGACCTGTTCTGCGCTTCTCGCAGCTAAATGCTAGAAGAGCTGGCAAGGTCACTCTAACATTTGGATCGAAATGTATGGAAAGAGGAGTAGACATCCTGCTTCTCCAGGAGCCATACCATGCGATTCGGGCTGCGCACGAGAATAGTATATGTAGATGGGTAAATCCCCTGGGTGGCTATAGCAGTCCTCAATCCCGAGGTGACCGTGCTAAATCTAGCGCACTTCACAAATAGCCACTTCGCTGTAGCGAAGGTGACGTTGCGTGCTTTGACGATGTATATGGTCAATAGATATTTCCAGCTGAGTCGTGAAATAGGGGTGCACTTTATGCAGTTGAATAAGGTGCTGCACGCACTTCAGGGGACGATGGTGCTAATAGGTGCTGATTCCAATGCCAGATCCTCCCTGTGGGGATCTGATCACACCGACCGCAAAGAGGAGGAATTGGAAAATTTTATAGCACAGTGCTCCAGATCGCCAATGTGGCAAGCAATATCGCTACCGCCTCCAACGAAGTTGGAGAAGCATATGTAGACGTAACTCTTGTCACCACGAATCTCGAGACACTCATCACAGGATGGACCGTCAGGGAGGATTGGATCGCGAGTGATCACAGAACGATGACGTTCCACTTTAATGGAGCAGGCACACCCGCTAATATAGGTGTTGTAAAACAAGGACAAAAATTAAAGTGATACTCCACACAGAAAGTGAACTGGGATACTTTTTGCAATGTACTCGTGGATGAATGGGACCAGATCCCTAAAGGCATGCCTGGCTCCAAATTGGAAACTATAGAGAGAGTTCGCTCATTGATAGACACTTTGAGGAAAGCGTGCAATGCTGCCATACCGAGGAGTAGGGTAGCTGTTAGCAGGGTTTCCTGGTGGAACCTTGAGTTGCATAAAATGAAAAGGGCTACGAATCAGGCCCGTCGAGTATTCCAGAAAGAGCGTGATCCCGTCAGACGAGAGCACCTTAAGAATGAATATAAAGCGGCCAGAAAGGAGTATGTCCGTAGACTCAGGCATACTAAAGAAACTAAATGGCAAGACCGTCACATTGAAGATTAATCAGAACCCTCGGGGCATAGATTATCGACTTCAAGTGAGTAAACTGCCCATCAAAGAAGTTTCTTGCAATGTCCGTCTGGATGATATCACTTAGACGACGGACTGTGTACCATTAAATACCACTTCATCCGGAGTCCAAACCGATAACGGCATTTACGGTGCCTGGAATGGGATTGTTCCAGTTTACCAGTATGCCCTTCGGTCTATCTAACGCTGGAGCGTCGTTTTAACGACTTATAGACCGAATTATCGGACCAGACCTCAAGCCGAATGCCTTTTCATATCTTGACGATATTATCATCGCCACAGAGATATTCGAAGAACATTTAGACTGGATACGACGTGTATTGCTCGAGTACAACTTCTCCGACTCAAATTAATATCACCATATGCTTCTATGAGTAGCCGATGTGCTTCAGCTGCAGATTGCTTTAAATAAAAGAAGTGAATTAGCAATTCCCGCAAATGACTCTTATTTGCCTCCAAACTTGACATCTTAACACGATGAAAACTAAGTAATGCTAGAAAAGTCAGAGGTATTAAAAGATTATACTGTTTCCAGATATCAGCATATACTATAGACTTTTTACAGCTGACAATTTCGATGTTATCTTCTCGGTAGTATAATCTTTTGAAAATGTCCGAATCTTATTTGTACACCTAATATTTTTAATTCACTCCTTTCGACGTTGGTTTGAAGTTTTCAGCGTTCATATCTAAGATTGGTGCATTTTCCTAATATTCACATTCATTTCAAATCCAATATAAAGTAGCTTATTTGATTTTATTTAATATATTTACTTAATATTTAAAGAATTCGAACGTTTACTATATTTAGTATAAGTGATTATAAGTGCAAGAGAGAAAAAGAGAAAACATCATAGATTCGTATTTTATAAGAATAACAAGCGCGCACGTATAACTTGGTAGTAGTTATTCCTATTCTCTGTAAGGCGGCGCTCTTGTTACTTAGTCTATCTAATGAGTCTGTATATATTCTCTCTTGCACCCTGTGTGAGTGGAAACGTCCGTTAGTATAGCACGGTTGCATAATAGGTAGGGATAGGTAATAAAATTTATTATAATTTTATTTTTGAATAAAAAAAAAACATTGTTTTTCTTTTTAATATAAAAATCTATAAAGATTTCGTAACATTTAGACTTGAATATTTTTATAGAATATAGAAGGCATTGTTCTTAAAAAGAAAAAAGTAAGTAAAATAATGCATTTATTTTTTTTGCTAATTTATTTTTTTTAAATTTTATTAAAACAAGTATTAAAAAATAAAATTTATAAAAATTTTACTTTTTGTAAAAATTGCAAATTGTAAAATGTAAAAAGCAGTGAATCAACTTGTGGTTATGAAACAAATGAAGGATTAATATATTCGAATCGCCATTTTTCTAATTTAATAAATTATGTCGAACGTTCTTTTCAAACATATACTTCTAGCGTAAATATATTTAAGTTAACTATAGATGAATTTATAAAAAATTATCAATTTACATTTTCTTGTAAAGTACATGGGTCTGACATTTTAGCATATAGACTTTTTTATTATGTTAAATTAAGAGCCCGTCATTTCACATATCAAGAGAATCAAAAACTAAAGAAGAAATTCATGATATAATGAAAACTATTGACATTAAATCACGAATAAATGTTATATTTTTATATATATTGTAAATTGTATATTATACAAAAATTTATAATTACGAATTTCATTTACATATAGACTGCTAAATTTATATATAAATAATATTACTGTATATAAGTTGTTATTATTAAAAATAAATATAATTGTATTTTTTGTAAGTTGAATAATATATTAATCGAGTTGTACATTTCTGAATTCTGGTTTTGTTTTTAATCAGCATGGTAACATACACTGTAAGGCCGATCGATGCGCCATTATCTCAGGTGGATATTTGTTAAACCTCAGTTTGTGTCAAAACGAGACCCTGACCTCGCTATAGGAGTTTCCAAACGTGTTATTATACGACCGTGGTCAGAATTAGTAGTCGGAGATGAGGTTAAAACGCACAATTATTAAATTTAATAAAATTATTATATTGTTCTGTATAAATAAATTTCATTTAAAATTTAAGCAGCCTTACCATGCAAAAACAAATTTAATATTGAGTTGTTGAAAAAAAAAAAAAAATTGTTTGTTAAAAACTAAGATGAGGGTGATTAGAACATAATTCTGCTGATATAGAAAATGGAAACCAGATGCAATCTAATTTAGCATTTAAAATTTAATCTCAATCATGGATTATATTGGAGAATTTATTGCTTTAGGTATCGATAGCATAATATTTGGAATTTGTTTAAAACAATATTTTTATTGTAAAAATTCTATAAGTGCTATTAAGGTGAGTATTGGGATGTTAGTTATTCCTTATATTTTTTAATACATGATTAAGAAATAAACTATGATGTAAATTGTAATTTTATTCGCAGAATGCTGAATTTCATGAAGTTACTGATAATTTAAGTGAAATTATAAACGTTAATCCAAAAAATAAAATTGATTATGTTGCAATCAGAGGAGCTGTTAAGCCGATTGGTGAACCAATTCATAGTATCAATAATACAAATATTACTGGAGTAATACAAAAACTTTGTGTTAAAGAACATATAGTAGTTAGAACTACATCTGGTTATTGGTATGCTCTTCAGCTGATTGAATCTATATTTAATGACTAAAACTTTAATGGAAACAATTTATTTAAAGGTCAGATCAAGAACACACTTTGCAAGAAGTTTATAATTCTGTTCCATTTGTCCTTAAAAACGGAAACCATCAAATTGAGGTAATAGACGCAATGGCAGCTGATATTTTAGACATGGAAACAATTTCTGATTTCTTTGAACCAAGTGCCCCTACTGTGGTTGATTATTTATGGGGATTTTTTACTGGTACTTTATTTTTTATAATAATTACATTTCAAAATTTTTACATAATATTATTTAAAGGACATAGACAAAGGGGTCTTCAATCTACAGAAGAAATGTTGCGAGAAGGATCTATTATTACTGGAATTGGTGAATTATCAAAATCATCAACATCGGATTCTATAATTTTGCAACCACCAGTAAATGGTACACCATACTATCTTACAACAATGTCATTAACCTCCCTTCTCCGAAAATTAGATGATCGTAAAAAATTTTATAGGTAAAAAAATATCTATATTGTACAAATTTACTTTCATCTTTCAAAGATCATTTTTTTAAATGTAAAATTATAGATGGTTATGTCTAATTTTTGGTGCAATTGGATTATTTATTGGAGGTATAGTACTTAGACGCCATTTAAAAGATAAAGAAGAACAAAGATTAGCAAATGAATTACGTGATTCTTTAGAAGCATCTCGTAAAGAAAGAAGACAAAGGGTGCGAGACAAAGACCTTCGTGACGATCAATTGTGTGTTGTTTGTCGAATCAGACCTATAGAAATTGTTATGCTACCATGTGGGCACTTCTGTTTGTGTGAAGACTGTTCACTTAATATTGCTTCTAACTGTCCCATTTGCCGGCAATTTATTAGTAACAAGCATGCTGCTTATACTCCATGAAATTGGAGATTTATTTTATAAAATTCAGAAAAATTTTTGTGACCTGGATAGAAAAAGCAAAAACAAATAAAAACAATAAAAAAAAAACAATATTAATAAAATCTATATATTTTACATTATATAAAATTTAACCTTAAAATTCTAAGTTATTTTTAGTTTTGTACATCATTTCTGGTAAGATTAATGAAGGTTTTACTCTTGTAGGTGTTGCTTTAACTATATTTGGTTGTTCATCCAATGATTTTGATAAGATATTTGAACTTTTTGTTAATGGTGATTCTGTGTCTTTGGGCATTTGCACATTCAATGATCTTGTTACTACTTCATTTTGTTTTGTCTGTACAAATGATGTATGTACAGTGTTTTTATTAGCTGATTTATATAATAACTTTCCTTCTGAACTTTTTGATTCATCAATTATTAAGGATGATAATTTATCGTCAAAATCTAATAAATCTAACTCTAAATTATCAAATTTTTCATCAAAGTCCAAATCAAATGATACTGATGATTTTTTTAATTCTTCCTCAGTCAATGGAAATGGTACTAACTCATATATATAAAAAAAATCTTCTATTGATATTGAATCTAACAATTCGGATTCATTTCCTATTGATGATGATGCTTGTTCATTTTTTGAATTTTCATACATTGTTAATAAAGAAAATAAATCTGATCGTTTGTCTGACAGGAAAAATTTTGCTAAAATATTTAAATTAATAGGTCCTTCATATTCAGTATTATCATTATTTAAATTCGAATTAGATTGATCTAATTTATGATCCGTATTTATTTGAAAACTTAGAGGACATTTGCACTCTATGAATTCCTCCTTCTCTTGAAAAGTATTAGTAAGATGATTATTTAGATTTATTTGTGAATTTAGTGATGTAAAACAATCGGTAGATTTGCTACAAGCTGTAGATTTCTGAAAACATTTGTTCAATATTGAAGGCTCAAATTCGTTCACATTATAATCACAATTAGAATCAGGATTTAGTTCGTCAAATTTATCATCACCATATAGTTGAAATTTTGGAAAATTTTTGCAATCTACTAGTTCCTTTTGCTTTTGAGGATCATTAATAGGATCCTCTTTCAGATTTATTTCTGATAATTTAGAACAAGACATACATTTGCAATAATCTGAAGATTGTTCAAAATGTTCTGATATTGAAGATTTAAATTGTTCAATAGCTGAATAACAAAAAGTTTCTTCTTCATTGTTACAATTTGTATCATCTTGTATTAATAAAAATGAATCGCTTATATTTACATCTGCTATTGATTTTTCAGAATTTTTTGAGTTACAGCTTGATTTACAATTTTCTTTACAAGTAAATTGTTTTTTATTTTTTTGTTTGATTTTCCTTTTAGTTTCTTTGAGATTTTGAGGATTATTCAGTTTTTTTTTAGATTTATTTTCAGATCCATCTGAAACAGTAATGCCCAAAGTTTTTTTAGCTTTGTTCGATTTTCCAATACCTAACTTTGGCTGTCCTATATTTAAGCCTACCAGTAGTACACATGCCTTGCATATTTCTTGACTTGCTACAAATCTACAACGAACACAAGTTCTTCGTTTAGGAAATACAACTGATTTGTTTGCTTGCGCTATTTCTCCTGTAAAATTTAACAAATTACTTAATAAATTTGAAAAATAAAATATAGATTCTTACCTGAATGAATAATATCTAAAATACAAGATGGTCTAACTCTTTCAAGATCTTTTATATATTCTCGAGTATGTCCTCTAAATGCATTAGGTGCATACATGCACTCTGTAGAAAAATAAACTAATTCTTTATAATGAGCATACATGACAATTTCTTTTTCGTACGCATATTTTAAAGGCTTACATCTTGGAATAGTACCTTCCCCTTCCTAAAATCATTTATAAGGTATTACTTTTACTTTATAATGAAATCTCATTATAATTATAATAAATATAATTATAATGAAGTATAATTTACTTTATAATGAATATATGCAAAATTTACGACTCACAGTAATAATACTTGTACATCTTAATAATCTTGCAAGGTCTCCTCTTAAAATATTCATAATAATAGTTTCAGCCATATCATCTGCATTATGACCAGTAACAATTACATCTGCTCCTATTAGTGCAGCACCTCTGTCTAATGCTTGCCTTCGAAAAACACCACAAAATGTACAATTATTTTTTTTGCCTATTTTTTCAACAATTTCATCCATAGTCCATCCATATAAATCTTTATAGGATAAAATTTTCAAAGGCAGTTTATAATCATCTCTATTCTTTTTTACAGTTTCAAGACTATCATCACGATATCCAGTAATACCTTCATCAATAGACAATAAAAATAAGTCCAACCCATAATCATAACGATCGTTCAATAATTTTAATATATAAGCAAGAACTGTAGAATCCTTTCCACCTGAAGCTCCTATTGCAACTTTATCACCTCTTTTAAACAATTCTCCCTTCATTATTGTTACATGTATTTCAGTTTCGAATATAAAATAAAAACATTTTTTACAAAGAGGATCACCTGTTTTTGGTCTCTAGAAAAACATTGTTTAAATTTTAAAAATTAATTATTTTAAAAAACAACATATTTCAATACTTTACCTTTAAAACAGCTGTTTCACCACAATTTTCAACATTACAAACAACTGACATTTTAAGTTATTTTAAAGATAAAAAATATGAAATTAAAAATATTCTTTTTAAATAATATAGATTTTGGTTATTATATTGAGTTTTTATATTATATATATTTTATATTGTATAATGTGTATATATGACCAATAATAGGGTACACTTTATTAATTCTAGAAATTTTTATAAAAGAAACACAGGGCCTTCCGGTCTGCTACAATTACCTCTTATGGAAAAACATTTCCTATTGCCCAAATATAGGCAAAATAAATAGAATATGTGCTACCGGTGCTACTAGCGATGCAGAGAAGAAATAACAAATATGGCCGACATGACTATTTAACAAGAAGATGATAGTATCAGCAGATATCAGCAGAAATAATAATGAGAGATCACCAGAGCCCATATAACAAGGCAAGACAACTTTTTAGCTGCTACGAACAGGCGTCCCGCCGCGGCCAGTCGCTGAAGCCGGCGCACTCTTGAGAGTGCATGATCAGAGATAATAAGGGGAGATCGCCGACGCTTATAGGAGAAACTGCAGTAAAAATTTTCAACTGAAAACGAGGGCCTCTGGTGGCTAAAGCGAGGTACTGATCATTTCGTGCGATATTCCAGATGTTTTTCGAGCTCGTGCGATGGTGCGATCGAGCGGGGTAACAACTGTCTTTAGCACGTGCGGAAGGAAAACTTGGTGAAACAATAGACTGGCAGCGGGGTGTCATAAAAGATGAGCAGCTTATACTGGCAGCGACCAAAAAGAAATTAAATTAAAGAAAAGAAAAAACAAAAAAAAAACATAGTTCAGAGTTTAGCAATTGTCCCGGCTTCTTAACTTAACTTAACATTGAGACAGTATTCATGGTCATTATCAGCAATTGATCTATGTTTACGAATTCAACAGATCTTAAAAAGCTGTTAATTATATACTGTAAACTTTTCCAAAAATTATTTGATTGTTTTTTATATTTTTGGAGTATCATATCAGAATCCTATATAATCATAATTAACATAACTACCTTGTATGGAGGAGACAGAGAAAGTGAAAAATAGAGAGAGAGAGAGAGAGAGAGAGAGAGAGAGAGAGAGAGAGAGAGAGAGTGAGAGGGGAGGGGAGAAAAGAAAAATCCAAGGGGATTAACATGGATTACTTGATGTTGATGGGTATTGCCATACCATGCACCCGCGAGATTCCTCTATACTGGTTCGTCTCTTTCTCTGACCTACTTTCACTGTTTATTACTTGTCCATCTGCACGCATGTTGTACGAGGCCTAGCAGGCAGTCTACCGATATACATGCAACTAGCTATGTTGTCATCCATTTGTTTTTTGCTTTTCTTTTGTTTTTGTTAAATTTGCAATAAAAAATATCCTATCATCTAATCCCAGCCGTAAAGAATACGTATTCAAAATTTGAAGGCGATCGGTTTACTTTTAGTAGTTTTGGCGCCTATAAATTGCTGTCAATGGTCATCATGATTATCTCAATGTTAAATTAATTTTATCAACGCGATTTTGTTGTAATATAAATGTTTTTGTTAAATAGAGAAACATATATTAAATATAATACATTAAATATTTTAACTAAGAAATAAAAAAACAAAATAAAGTTATGCATTCAAAATACATAAACATATAGTTATTGCAATCAGACTATCTAGACCATAAAATATACATTTTTTTTATTCTATTAGATTCGTCTTTACTAACAGTATTTCTCGAGAAAAATGTATACGAAGGTACCTGTACTAAGTATATGCGAGGAACCGTTTAGGGGACCCCGGGACGAAATTGTTGAACTTTTTTGCAGAAATATTGTTTCCACTAGAAGCAGTATATAGAACAAATAATATAGACTTTAATGAGCTTTAGGATTTTGGTATGAAATATGTTGCAACTTTTTTTGTTTTCTAAGAGAAATTCAAGAAACAATAACCTTTATAGACTTCTCGTGGATTTAGGAATAAATATTCATTTTCCGTCTAAAGCTGTTATAATATTCGTAATGAGTTCTCTAGAAATTATGAATATTGATAAATATGGCGGGAGGACTATCTCGAGACTAACTGAAGACAGCCACACCACTGACAATATTTCAGTGGGCCCTGAGGTAGGATTTTGACTTTTCTTGCAGAAATATCATAAGTAAAATTATCTATAGATAATATATTTTTATACATGGAGTATTTTTACACATACATTAATTAACTATATGATAAGTCGATTACATTACTAAATTGTCACCGAATTGAAAAAATACAACTAAAATAAAACTATTATTAAACCGGGTAGCATTGACATCATTTGAATAATATTTTGAATTTGAATTATTTAACCTGAGAAAAGTTATTATAGTAGAAAATTATTTTAATAATTTTTTCAAATATTTTATAATTATTATAATGTGATTTCATTTTTAAAAAAAATTTACTTTTCAAGGGCAATTTTTTCAAAGTGGATTTTTTAACAGTAATTGTAATTCGAAGAAGTAGACCTCCGTCGTTGATTAGCACCGGTATTTGGAAGCATAAATAGAGCGACGTTAAATAACATAAAAAAAAAAAAAAAAATAATTCGAAGAAAACTTGTAATTTTACATTGTAACTTATGAACCAAAATTTAATTACATAGTTTTAAGGTTTTACCATATTTATAAAACTAATACACAATTAAAGATTATTGATTAGGACCACTTTAATTAAAACAATAATTGGCTCATGTACAAACTATTTAGAAAAAATCATTTGAAATTTACCGGAAATTATAATTTTCAACATTCGAATTTTTTGTTAGTGTAATAGAATACGAAGTTTAAATTTTACAAAATGAATTTCTTCAAAAAATGAAAAAAAATTGTATTTAATTCGTTGTTTAATTTCTGTGTAAGCAGATGCATATAGATGGCAGTCATGATCTTATAATTTGCTTTATTTTCTGTAAAAAAAACTGATTAATAAGACTACAATTTTATATAAACATGATTTTATCTCATAACATAATTTACATTGTACTAAACACTGAAAAAAAAAAACAAATTAAATGCAAAGGAGTCAATTTCGTAAAAGTAAAAGTGTATGGATTTCAATTCAACAAATATTTATTTAAATTCTATTTATTTGAAACACAAACATACATATATAAAACGACCGAATATTTTGTAATTTTCAAACAATCGTGTAAAAAATTGAATTTTGAAATAAAGGGTTAGGTTTATTTAAAAAGCAAAAAAATATGTCTTACTTTACAAATACATATATAATTATAGTTTACATAAATTAATTATCTATACAACATGTATTACATTTTTTTATTATAGATTTTACTTCTTTCTACTTATATTGTCATATCGTTCAATTTCCTAAAGAATATTATTTACACTGTATTATTATACACTGCAAAAACTTTAAATGCAAATAGTCAATTTTGTAAAAATGTATTTATTTGAATCCAACATATATTTTTTTAAATTTTATATATTTGAAACAAAAATATACATATTTCAAATGAGTGAATATTTTGTAATTTTGAGTAAACTATGTTTTTGAAACCAACAATTAGGTTTATTTGAATAGATAATATTTAATAGAAAAAATATATTAATTAGATTACACTAAATCAATTAAAAATAATAAATATTTCTTGAATTTATCTAAACAGAATTACATGTACGTGAAATATAAAATTAAATAAATAGATATTCGAAAATATTACACTGAAAAAAAAATGTCTTCATTCAAGTAAATCGATGTACTATTTAATGAGTTACTTGATCCAACGTATTGAAATATTCAAATAAAGAAAATATTTCTTATTTTAAGAAAATATTTGTTTCGTCTGAGAAATTTGAATTACTTAAATGGAAATTTACTAAATTCCAGTAAATATTAACTTAAATTCAGGAAAAATTTCTAAGAAGTAAAGTATGATTTTCTAAAACCAAGAGCGTCAAGTAAATATTTATTTAATTATAATGTTCTAATTACTTAAATTTAGCTCATCATAATCTGAAAATAAGCACTTTTATTTTTTAGAAAATGTTTCTTTAAAACAAGCTGATCAATATTAAAATGGAAAACCTGAGTCTCCTAAATTTAGTAATCATATACCTGAATACAATACTTTTGATTCTCTAAAAAGGGCTTTACAGAATCAAACTAATTTTCTAGAAATTAGTATGTAATTGTTTTTTATACAGTCTGATGTCGGAATTAACCGTGGCCACACCTCCCATTAATTTTTCTTCAGATTTCGGCCTAGGATTTTTCCTAATAGCCGGTAAAAAGTATAGAATTATTCTATACATAAAAAATGTATGGAATCCTAATTTATTTTCCTGGGACTTAACAGGGCAGTGCAATATGGAAAACGCCTGTTTACTCCAAATAGATCAAAGAGAAGATTCCCTACACCGTAACCACGTCCAAGCCGGTATTAACTACCTCACTTATCTCGAGCACGAAAGAAAAAAAAATATGAACAAGAATTTTGAAAAAAGGGATTCTTCTATTTCTAAGGAGAATATTGGGCCCTAATCGAAAGAGTCCGTCTATTTCTCCGGATAAAAGGGATAGAGATCCCGCCACGGGTCCCGTTTTTAGATTTTTTTACTAACTTATTTTATTGTTAGTTTTTTGTTATTACTTTATTGTTAGCAACTGCATAATTTTGTTTTTATTGAATTAATAATTAATATTATTTATAATATGTGTTAGTATGCCTTAAGTAATTAAATGTATCATAATAACGCTAAATAATTATTTTTAAATTTTACATATTGTTTAAATTAAAACTGTACTTAAAATGTATAATAATAATGTGCAATGTCATATATTCATGGTGAATATATAATTTCTAATAATACATTCTAGATCGAGTTGAACATTATTAATATATGCATTTCGTTTATTAAATTAGATTTACATAATTAATTATTTAATAAACAATATTAATGCAAATTTTTAGTAATAATTATATATTTCAATAAAATAATATTTAGATCGAATATATACCAACCAATAAATATATTTTATTTTGATTTATTAATTAATAAATAAACAAATAAATAAATAAATAAATTCGTGCGCAAATATTTATTTATTAATATAATTAATTATTTTGAAATACTTTCGTAAATCAAAATCATAATAATGCATTCAATGTTCTGTTATTTAGCATTATTAATAATAATAATTTTAATAATAATAATCATAGTATTAACGAATAATAATACTGACAATAAGATTAGTAGTTTTCGTAGTAAAATATTAGTAATACCAACAACATTATCAAGCATTACTAATATTAATATAAAAAGAAACCTCTGAGTATTAATATTATTATAAGTATTATATTAGGTAATAAAGATTTGTCAATAGTATTCATAATTATTTAAATATCGGGGGATCTTAAATATAAGATAATCTTTAATTTAATTTTGAGCAATATCGTTCTTTTATTAGTTTTAGTTCTTACGTTCCCACGGTCAGAATCAAAGCTGATATTTCAAGGCGCCATAGAGTCGCCGAATTATAGTTTATGGGTCAGTTTGTAATCAGACTCCTATGCGTTCTGAGTAGCTATGGCAAGTGCGTTTTTCAATGTTTAAGTGTCTTCACAGGCTCTAAAAGTAATTTCGTATACATATTGCGCTTGTCCGCCATTGACAATTGATATATGAGAAAATGCGCCACAATGATATATAGTTCTCTGTATTTCAACCTTAAATTGGATGACGCGAGAATCATCGAACTTATTAATTTGTAATAATTGTACGTATCGAGTTCTGACATTAACTTCGTTGTCTGAAATCGAGCATTCTCCCACCTCTGAGTGAAATAGTAGTTAGATCGGAGTTTGGTGACCCACAATCATAACCTATAATTCCTTGAACAGTGTTGGTTTTTAGTTATACAAAAGTGAAAAGAAGTTGGATGAACATCATACTTCTGTAATCAAAATAAGGTAAGTCTCGTGTCTTTACATATTTATAATCTTAATATACTAAGATAGATACAAGTAACATATAGACAAACTTCTATATTTTTCTTTTATATATATATATATATATATATATATATATATATATATATATATGTATGGTTGTTTAGAAAGATAAAAGAATTTATTTTCGTTCTTTACGAAGGTTGTTTTGCTTAAAATTGCCTTTTGTTAAAAATTTTTTATATTGATTTTATTATTCTTAGTAATGGGTTTTGAAAGATTCATATTATAATTCTTATTTTTATAAAAACAAATGTAATGGTAGTTAGGACTACTTGAAGAAAATTCAAAATCTGAATATAAATATTGTTCGTGGTAAAAATAAATATCTTAAACTATAATATAAAGGAAAATGAAGGGAAAGGAAAGTGGGCAGGCCCCTCCATTGCCCCCTCCAGTGAGGTACATCCATTAGAATGTGATGATGTTCTGCAATTACCTAAGTCTATTACTACTTTACTACTCTTGTTAATTTGTATCCTAACATTATTTTTGTTTAATATTTCTAAGATTTTATGAGGTCCTGAATACTGATTTCTGAACTTTCCAGGCTTAGGCCACGATAATAGGAATACATAATCACCTAGCTTAAAGTTCTGCTTCTTTATTTTTTGGAACGAAATTTTGAAGAAACTAGGTTATCGTAAGCTAACTTCTGTATGTCGTTTAGCCTTGTCACTGGGTCTATTAAATATCCTTTATACGTTGGTAACAAGTATTCTTCTCGTAATGGATCAGTAGATGGCAATCGTGCTAATCTCCCAAATATGAGTTCATATGGCGTATGCTTTGTGCTCTTTTGAACACAGGTGTTATAGTTTAACATGGCAATGTTAATCCAATTACCCCATTTCTCGTTATTAGAGGTATATTGTTTTGAAAATTTCCCCAGGGCGTGATGAGAATGCTCAAGCGAGCCGTTTGATTGTGGATGAAATGCCGTTGTACGTAGCTTCTTAATCTTGAAACGCTTTGCTACTCTGTTCATGCAACTACTTAGAAAATTTTTATCTAGGTCAGTTAATATTACCTTCGGTGTTCCAAATATACAGATGAATCTTTTAATGAAAGTATCCGCGATAGTACTGGAAAGAGTATCCGATAGTGGAACTCCCATACAAAATTTAGAAAATTGGTTTTGAATTGTTAGAATATATTTGTTTCCTAGTTTGGTAGCCTTTAGAGGTGCAACTATATCCAAGGCTACCTTTTAAAATGATGCTGCATGTGTATCAGTAATCACCATAGGTTTCTTTGTTTTTAATCTTACTAATTTTTTCAACTGACATTCTAAACATTGCTGTATTCGTCATTGTATATCATCCTTTAAGTTATTCCAATTATTCTATTGTGTGTTTTTGATACACCCCTATGTCCTCCTATAGGCGACTTATGTAATTCATAGAATATTTCATCCCTTTTCTATTCGGATACATATTTAAGAGTATTGTTGCAAATACTTACTTTTATTGGAGAGTCCGCGAAGACCATTTTTATTATGTTAAATATACATGAACTCTCTATATTTTCTATGTTCCTGCTTTTGACAATGCTATATCCTCGTTGTTTTTAATCAAGATTTTTTTTAATACTAATAATGTTTTGTATATGTTTTGCTCGATTAGGCTCATAGATACTGGTTGTTCCCCTCTAATACATAGAGCAAATAAATTTCTACATGTTTTTCCCTATTTCTGTTGCGCTTCCCTGATGTCTATAGAGTTGATTTGTAGTTTATTACATTTTATTAATTTTCGTCCTTCTTCATCGCAGGGCTGTCCATTACTGCTGACAAAACATATGATGTTGTCTTTTTTGTAACAAAGTAGATCTTTAGTTTCGATGATTCCACTTTTTCTATAGTCAATTCTTTGATTTTTATTTAATTTGAGTGAAGAAGAAACTGTCGAGGAAAAAGGTTGCGATTCCTCTAGTATGTCTCGAGTAGGCGATTGGGGTAGTGCAATAGGCTCTGCTTCAAAATTCTCAGTTGATTCAGTTTCACTTTCAACATGACAAGGTGTATTTTCTGTAGCTTTTTGTTTAGGTCTTTTATCGGTTCTAGGCATTAGTTCAGATTCATCTGCTAAAGCGCTTGAATCAAATTTGTTTAATAGGGTATAATCATATTCGGATAATTTAAAGCGCCATTTTTGTATGCGAGTATTCAGATCTACCGATTTGAACCAAACTGGAGTTTGATAATTGGTGACTATTATTATTTACCTTCCATATACATAAGAGTGAAATGCTTATACGCTATATACGACAGTAAATGCTTCCTTTTCATAAACTTCATATTTAAGTTCTGTGTTGCGTAAAACTCGAGATGTATAGGTAATTGGTCGGTCTTTGCCTATTTCTCCTTGAGCTAAAACACCTTCGACGTCATATCTGCAAGCATCTGTCATTATGTTAAATAGTTATGTTAGGTTTGGAAATTGCAATAAGGGTGCGTTGCATAGAATTTCTTTGAATGTTTCAAAGGCATGTTGGGCTTTGTCAGTCCAATCGAATGATGTATCCTTTTGAAATAATCTTGTTAACGGCTTAGAGATTTCAGCAAATTTTTCAATAAATCTATGGTAGTAACCGGCTAATCCGAAAAATTGTCATATGTTTTTCATATTCTTTGGTCAACGGAAATTTTTTACTGCTTCTATCTTTTTTGGATCAGGGCTAAGTTCTTTTTCACTCAACCTAGTTGCTGGAGCATTTTTCAAGCCAAATGGCATACGAACGAATTCGTAGTGTTCAAATGGTGTACTAAATGTCGTTTTATGTGCATCCCTTGAATCCAACTTTATTTGATGAAATCCTAATGCAAAATCTAATTCAGTGTAATATTTGCCCCTCCCACTTGGTCAAATATTTCAGTGATGTTCGGTAGGGAGTATGCGTCACTTATTGTTTTTTCATTTAAGGCTCTAAAGTATAATACCATGCGTCATCTAGGGCGTTCTTCAGAGTCTGGTTTCATACTTACAATCCAAAGCAGACTATTGTAAGGAGAATCGGAGTCTGTTATAATTCCGGCCTCTAATAAGTCATTAACTTTTCTGTTAATTTCGTCTTTAAGTGAATGCAGAAATTTGTATTGTCTTACAATAGTAGGTTCGTCATCAATAGTTTTTATTCGATGGGTTATAACATATGTTCCAGGTAAGCTGTCTCCTGGAGGAAAAATACATCTCTATTATATTCTACTAAATTGTGTATCTAAACCTTTTCGACGTCATTTAAATGCTCCGTAAGCACCAAGCCTTTTATTACATTTAATTGTGAACATATTATTCATTTGGTAGTTGGTATTACAGCTCTTACTTCTATTTCTGGAGCATCAATATTTAATTTCTGAAGTGTAACGACTTGAATAAGAGTATGTAACATTTTCGTAGCAATGCTCTCGTCTTCATCATACTCACCTAAATAGTAACTTACATCCTTGCTTATGAATGACGAATCACTCTCGGTATTGTTTACTTCATTATCTGCACCTTCAAGTGGAGCATGCACATACAATGATTCGGTTGATTGTTTCATCGTATCTCTTAATATAGCATTTTCTTCATCTGCTAATTCCTTTGATGATTGAAATTGCACTAAATGTTATGTCTATCTAAATGTTATGTCTATCTAAATCTGTGTCTATGCTCAAATTCATATGAACCATACTGTACTCTAATACATCTATGCGTTTATTTGTTTGTTTGAATTTTATGATTTATTCGCCTATGATGACTGTTTTATTGATAAAGTTTACTTCTGCTTTACTATTATATAAGTACTCTGATCCTGTAAGACCTTCATAAGGCATAGAAAATATATCTGATACGATCAGAAATTCGGTAATATAAGATGCGATCTTGAATTTTTCGATACCTAAGATAGTTTGGAAACAATCCATGTAACATATATGTTTGGTTCATATTAGTTGCCGATCATTCTGGAATCGCGCTTAATTTTATTATGTTAAACTCTGAACTGCTGTCTATCATAAAAGTATTTACTTTATTAGTTCCAAATCTTATCTCTACGTATGGTATATATTTAGTTATTGTAGATCTAATGATATTAATTCGCCTAAAAGCTCGTTCAATTGAACGGTGTTCGTAGAGCACACTGGTCTTTGCGAGGTCCCCGGGGCTGCGCTCTCGTTCTGGGGACCGCTCCCATTTCTCTGATTATACTGTCTCTTTCGATACTCACATATAATGTGGCTTTTATTTTTGCAGTAGGCGTATGTTGGGATATTAGTTAGTCTTGAATCCTTTGTATTTGGATTTCGAACCCAGCACGTATTTGGGGAATGACCGAATCCGTCGTATTTTTGACATTTTAATTGAGCTGATTGTTCTGTACTATGACTATTATTCGTATTTTTATATTTCTATTTCCTAATTGATAACAGTTATTGGCTGTATGTCCGGGGTTTTTACAGATTTGACACATTACGGTCGATGGTCTGTTTCTACATTCTCGCACTGGATGCCCTGTTCTTCCACACAGATGACATTTAATATTTGCTTGACATTCAGCAGCAGTGTGATTATTTTGGTGACATATTTATCAAGTTTGCGACTGTGTTTCTCTTAATCTTCGACGACATTGAGAAACTATATGTCCAGTCATCTTACAATAACTACAGAAAGTATCTCTCGATATTTCGAAATTTTTATCTTCGCAGGTGTGTACTATTTTTTTATCTAATGTTTTGTTCGTGTATGCTCGTCGGTCTCGTAACAATTTCTGAGCTTCTATCTGTTTTTCGAGGACAATAGCTTCTTTCAACAATTTTAGTTACGGCTTCTTTATCTTCCAATCTTTGTTCGATTTCGGGTTTCAATACCTGTTTAAAACATTACATTATAGCCTTCTCAATATTTTCTTTGAATTCGTGCGTATTCGCTCTTTTTATCACTAACCGATTAGCTTCTAGAATTTGTGACCAAATATCCGTTCGATTCGCATAGGCTATTACGTTTTCCGCGTTTTTCTGCAATTCGCTGCTTGATTCACTAAGGAGTTGGTGTACCGTTTTCGACGGGGAGTATATATCCTTTAAGAAATCCTTAAAATCGTTTATGGTTCGGAATGTAGTTCCCATAATCGCTTGACGAGATTCATTTACTTCTTAACCATTTAGCAAAGCTCTCTTCAACTTCCGGTGCTATCATTTGCTTTGCTTCTGAACAACATTCCACGAACAGCTTTAAAGGTATGTTAGATCCGTTAAATTCAGAAACTATTCTCAACGTTTCCTTTAGGGACACAGTTTAGTTTGCTGTGATCGCAATTTCGGAGTTTAATCGTTTGCCAGGACTGTGATATCTCTGTTTTCGTTTGTATTTGATAGAATGGCCTGTCCGTTGAGTTTGAGGTAGTTACTTGAGTCTGAAGAGGACGGACCAGATGCTTCGTCGTAAACTGATGTATCGTGGATCTGCTTACAGTTACCTGCAATGTTTGGTTGTAGGGTTGTATTATTCTCTATATCAGTTAGGGTCGATGGTTCTTGAACTAATGACTGGTTACTCGTCGGGTTAAACTCTTTCCTACTGTTATCAGCTACGTTTGGCTGTAAACTTTCTACAACTGGTGTCGATTCTTCAGTTAGCGACAGATTAAACGGAGTTGACGTCGTTCTTGGTCGAGGAACTGGGTTTCTCCGTAATTTATCACTCTTTTCAAAAGCTTTCTTTTCCTCTTTATCGATTTCTGTTTTACCTTTTGTTTGACTACGCGTAAACGGTCTGTTATTCATGAAGAGTGTGATTTCTTCGTCTCAATGTTTTCTTTACCTAGTATTATATATATATATATATATATATATATATATATATATATATAATCCTGATAGTTCAGTAATCTACCTTTAGATGTACTTGTATGGAGAAAAAGAAAGAAAATATACATAGACTACTCATAGATAAACAATAGAAAAAGAAAATTATGAATAATAAATTACTATTTTTCTTTTGCATTTTTATACTAAGTAAATATTAATTATAAAAATGAATTGAATATTAATCGAAAAGATAAAATGACATTAACAGTTAACAAAATAAAATCCAATTAAAACGAAATATTAATTATTGCTATACCTCACCAAATACATTAGTAGATTACGCGATAATAATGATAATATGTAATTGTGTCATAAGTACTGTTTAAAATTATATATCTTTTATAGAAAAAAATTCCTTATTTTTTAATTTAATTTTAAATAATTTTCTAATGCTTCTTCTAACGGGGCTGTAGCTACGTGTATCTCATTTTTTAACAACCTGGCAGTTATTTTTGATAATAGCTCTCTCTGAGCTGCGTTCTCCCTTTTCAGTTTTGTAACTTCTATATTGATTTCCTTTTTAAATTCTGTTTCCCGTTGTCTTAGTCGTTGTACGGCTTTCTATAATTTTTGGTAATTAGCGGCCAATTGCCGGTTTTCACTTGATTCGAGCTCTAGAATAGTGTTTAATTTCTTCAACTGGTCGTGTAAGTGCGCGATTGCTTCCCAATTTTCGTGGTTTTCTTCCTTCAAGTCGTCTATATCATCTTCCAATCCAACAATACAGTATTGGTTAGAAGGGGTTATTTGAATAATGTTCTCGGTCGGAATCATCTACAAGGAACCCATGAGGTAATTTTTATCATTTGTTTTAATGCAAAAAAAATATTCTCTTTGTTTTGCTTATTAATTACGTTTATTAATTATTAAAGATGTAGTCGAATTATTGGTAAGGGTTAAAATATATAATGCAGTTATTACTAAAAGAAAAAGAATAAGGGAAGAGAAGAGAGACAGGAAAAAAAATTAATTACTAATGGTATTTATTCATTCGCGGAAAAATTAATGTTTATGTTTTTGTTTGTTGTAAACTTATTTATATGGGAATTATTTAGTTGTTTATTAATTCTTTCAATTATTGTTATTATTTTATATATTTTAATAATTTATTGATCAATATATATTTATTCATTTATTGATTAATCATTTTATTATTCCAAATTAAGTAACGTATCGGTTAACATAATAATTAAGATTAAATAGTAATAAAGTTTAATGTTAAAATAGTACAGGTTTTATCATAGGCATTATTTTTATTTAACCGTTAATAAATTGCATATAATTATACTCTTATTATTATCATATTTGATTTTTATTCATTTAGTGATGCAAATATATAGTATATGCAGTACAATCTATCTGCCTACACTTCGGAACACGTTCAAATCATTATTTATTTGAATAAATTTTGTGGTCTTCGTTCGACCGATCACGTGGCGTACTCGATGTCAATGGGATGCTACCTATTACTTAAGGTTAATGTTACTCGAGAGCGTAGATAGTTACGTAGTTGCATTTCAACCGCTTGTCAACCACATGGTGTAAATAATAGATGACGCTTGTTTATATGTTATACATTTAGAGATGTTTTTATACCAGTTTACAACTCGTTAATAGTATACAAGAAATATATCTTGGTAGTAATTATAATTATTAAATGCGTAAGTATTATAATTTACTTCGTCTATTATTATTCTTATATTTATTCTTAATAAAAGACGTTTGTTGTTTGCATGATTTTTATGTGTAGGATTTTATACAAAGATTTTCTGCAGTTACGAAAATATCTGCAATGATGCTCTGAAGTGATTTATTGAACTGATGAAACTATCTCATGGATCCTGATTGAATTAAAGGTAAGTAGACTTTGATATTATTTCTCTCTTTTTTTAACAGATTAACATTACTTTGTAGAAATATGTTAATGTAAATTAGGAAGAATTTAAGGGTAGGTGTAAAGCTACTAAACGTTTTCAACGAAAAAAATTTTTTTGTTTCTTATATTGTAACGGGATGGATTCGATTCTTCGAACTCCTGCTCGAATATCGACGCGCAACCGCTCCCGTACGGTCGAGGTCGTTCCAGCTTCTCGCCGTCCGGCGAATAAGCACCCGTCGGCAGCGGAGTCTCGGCGCTCTACGGCGCGCTGGCCCGTTAAAAAGAAAAAAATCGGCTCGCGAAGGCGCGAGCCTTCTCACCTGTTTCGTGCGCTGTGTTCCGGCAACGAGCATCACGTCCGTAGCTAACTCAGATCGCACGGCAGAAACTCTTCGCCGTGCCCGCGGAGGCGGGTGGATCCTGTGCGCAATATCAGCGCGATACGGGAAATTGTACAGGGAAAGTAGGGACTGACGACAGAAAAAGAACCGAGGCAAACGCGAACGTGTCGTTCGAATACAGACTTTATTTCTACACGATATTCTCCCGTTTTACAATATCAAAGGCCGTGAGGCTCGCGCGCCTGCAATAATAATATGCGAAAAGCGCAAACCGCAATACGGGCGCGCACTCTCTCTCTCTCACGCACGCTCGTCCGCTCGCTGGCGGAGCGCCCCGCAAGGGTGCACTCGCATGAACTAACCTGGGCGTATTCCAGATGGGGCGTCCCCCAGGAATACCGGCGTCGACGCCGGACGGCATGCACGAACACTCGCGGGCGACAAACGGCAGCGTTCCGCCTACACCGTCTGCGCGGATTCGGAACGAAACCGGGCACTAACGCGGCAGACACTAAGCATCGGCGCGAGTAGCAAGGCCTCCTGCACGGGCCGGTTAGTGGTCTCGCGTGCTCCTCTTCCTCGATGACTCGGGACACGTCGCTCAAAAATCTCGTCTCTTTGTTTTTCACGTCGCTCGGGCTCACGTGGCTGTCGTCTCTAACTATACCAAAACAAGACTCAATTCTTACTGCCCTTCGCGCCTCTCGGCACCGAATCTTCACTCCCCCCTCTCACTGCTCTTCACGCGCGGCCAGTCACCGCGTCGAGGTCGCGCGGTGTTTACATGCACGCGCCGCGGCATACGAGGCGCTTTTCGGATTCGGCGTCGTGACTATATATATATATATATATATATATATATTTAATAGGTAAAATATGACTATACATATACAAAATACAAATGGTACATAAAATACAAATGGTGAACAAGTTGAAAATAAAAGTTGTAGATCAATTCAATAGATTCACAAAAATAAGGTAATATAATATTTGGTTTGGCTTTGAAAGAAATAGCGTGTACTTAAATTGATGTTACTATAATATTAAATTAAACGTCATAGAATTAATGCAACTTTATTTCTGCCGTGTAATTTTTCTCCATGGGGTTTCGTTTTACGAACAGTTCTACCAAGACTCTAAGGGCTTCCTTAGGTCTGGTTTACTGTTTACGAAGGCATCCAAACAGCCTTTTTTGGAAGTTTCCGCTCTTCCAAACAATCTTTACAACAACTCTTTTTTAGCACCTGGATTTTCTTATACAGGCTTTGAATATTTGAAAATTCCATATTTGGATCGGCAATTGTTTCTGGAATACCGTATAAAAATCGAATGGCCTGTGAGGTAACTCCTTTTGGGATAAATATCGCAGTCTCTTCTTTGATACCTTTCTGAGGTATCTTATTATTTCTGCCCAACAGTTTTTTGCCTGCTTACAATTCTTCTTTTTCTCGTACTTAGCCAATCGTTGTAAACTAAACTAATAAATATTTTTATCGGTCTTACAGTGTTTATAAAATAATATGATTACAAAATAACAATTAAACTGACCCAGTTTACATCGGTTATATCTTACGTGTAGTACATTTCTGTTGAAATTGGTGGAAAATCAAATTGTCTTCCATTAACAGTGCTGTATTTATTTAATTTTATTTTTATTGTTTTTATTATTATTTTTTAATATTTTCTATTGAACTGTATCATTGTCATTACAATTCTAATAAGTTTAAGGATAAATGAATTTTTTAGTTTAAATTCATAATGGCTATAATATGAATGTTCTAATTAATAACGTTTAAATTTATCTATTATTTTTTTATTGTGATATATATTGTCAGTTATAACTTCTCATAACTAAAAAACGAGGACTGAGATTCGTAGCTTCTTTTAATAATTTATTATTACTGTTCGAACTAAAAATACTATTACAAATTGCGCCCCATTCGTATTTATTTCATAAATTCCATACATAAAATTATGTATAAGTAGACATTTTTTGGAATAAAAAAGAATTATCAAATTTAGTATGTAGAATGACCTTGTTTACCAAAATTTTTGGAAGACGGACCTTTAAGTATATTTAAAATTATTTTTTTAGAAGATACCACACCTGTGTCATTTTATATTATTGTAGAAAGTAATTTTAAAGATATTTAAAATTTTTTTTGAAATCTTTTTGTGATTCATGCCTACTAGTTACATACATAATTATTTAGAAATTGATTTGAATAATTTAATTTTAATTTTCTTTAAATTTCATTACATATGTAACGTTAACAAAGAGATTTTGTAAGGGATAAGAGATTATATATCAGTTATGCTTTATTACACATAAACATTCCCGGTCGCACCTAGCCCTCGCTTTATCGGTCGGTTGTGCTCCAAAACTTTTCATTTGTTGCTGAACTTTTCTTTTAGTTACAGATCTGTACATCACTGCGACTTTTGTTTGACCTCTAATTTATAGTTCCGAAACACTGTTTATTCCACATTTCTATTCCCGACTTGAGTTGTTAACCAGTCTATAGGCTGGTTATTTTCTTATTGCTAGTGTATATTAACAGTTTTTTAAACCGTTGTAGAGTGCCGGTCTGCTGATGTAGGAAAATAATCTTTTTGTATATGGATATATATATATATATATATATACATATATATATATATATATATATATATATATATATTATAATTGCCAGTATATGATTATGATTAAAGTATAATAAATTTACCCTCCATTCCCAACTATCAATACCCTACCTACCTAATCAGGTTCGTCTATGATTTCTGCTTCGAGCGGAATGTCGATCGCTTCAATAGACACTCCTTGGTTTGTAGGAGTTCTTTTGTAAGTGTTTCAAGCGCTGTACAGGACGATTGACTAATTGAAGCTTTTACCTCAATAGAGGTATTATTTTCCCTATGGAACTTGATCCTATTTTCCTCATACTTCGGACATCCGCCAGGACGTGCTCTGGTGTGTCCGCCTCCCCACATGAGCACATATCGCTCTCTGTCTCTCTCTCTCTCAGATGGAAGCGAGAGAAATAAGACCCGAAGTCACCATGCCCAGTGAGGAATTAGATTAACTATCGCGACAGTCCTATCCAGTCCGCCCCAAGCCTATCTCTGACACTAGGTATGTAAGAATGTGTCAGCCTACCTTTGGTCGAGTGATCCCAGATTCCTTGCCAGTCATCGAGAAATCTTTCTGATATTTCTCGCGCGACACGACGTTGGTCCTCAAGTGACGCTGCATTTTTACGATTTGTGTTCAGTTTCTTTCTACGTATGCATTCTAGCACGATGGGAAGTTTTTCCGCTATCACTGCTAGTGCATCTGTCGAGGTGATTCTGTATGCACCGGTGACTCTAATGAGCGCATGCCTTCGGGTACTTGACAACCTGCATTGCTGTTCAACACACATAAAATCGTGCCAACCTGCCGCTGCATATACTGCGATAAGGCAGTATTCAATTTTACAACTTTGACAAAAAATGTTTTTTTTTACATTGTTCGAAAATAAATATATTAAGAATGTTAGCTCAAAATTTGAGAAAGATTCAGGTAGTCTAACTATACTTTTTCGCCTTTCGAATGCACTTACCTGAGCGCGCTATTCTGACCCGCCCAGCGTGCACGCCGGATAAGCCATCTACCTGGTCTTGTTCGCTGCAGCAGCTGTTCCCCTATTGTAAATCAAGCGTGCAAATGATGCGAAGAAAATTTTAACTCAAAGGAGAAAAGCTGAGACTACAAAACTGAAGGCCGGAGAAAAAACGAAAAAAGTAGCTGCATCGAAAAAAGTTGTCAAGAAACCAAAAGTCGTGACTAAAAAAGTGAAGACTGCTGATCTAAGTATCAAATTAATGAATCAGTTATCTAAAAACTACAATCTTGCAACTGAAAGGAATTCATATTCAGTAGAAGGCATGCGAAACGAGATCTGGGACGGCTATTACCACAAAATCTTAATAGATTTCAAACCACAGCATACGTACTGTTCAGACAGCTGGTGCAAGTATAAGAAGGCCGAAGCAAACAACGCTTTAAAAAATTATAAACATCATCCTGCTCTTGCTAGTGACGTACAAGAGGTGCTGAAACCGATCTACAACGATCTAACAAAAACGGAATTGCTGGAGAGATGTTTGGGCAGAAACACTCAAAATAACAATGAGTGTTTCAACTCAACAGTTTGGGCTATGGCACCGAAGCATGTCTATAATGGAAAAAACTCGTTAAAATTGCATGCCTCACTGCTGCCTGCATTTTTAATGAAGGATTCATCCCACTTTTGAAAGTAATGAAAATTATGGGCCTGAAAATTGGCCAAACCACCATGCAATTCTCCAATATGCGCGACCAACAGCGCATCGTTCGAGAGCCGCCACTCGACTAAGACTTCTAAGGAGAGTATAACACATAAAAAGCAGGCTAAATTAGATGAAAATACTCACCTGGAACAAGTTGAAGACATATTGTATGGCTTAGGCATAGCTGATTGGGAGAGTAAGATAATTTTTTCTACGATTTTTCACTTACAAAAACTTTAAGCGCGTTTTTCTCAAAACAGCTTTTCAAGTACCGTGGTCGTGAAAACTAAAAAACTATTGAACCGATCCTTATGAAATTTTGAACACATATTCGATATGTTTGTATCAACCGTTCTCGCTATAATCAGCTTAAAATTTTAATTCTAACTATATTTTTATTGCAAAAAAGACGGAAAAAAGCAATTTTTTTCTTTCGTATTTTAGCCGCCATTTTTTTGATTTTGCACGTACATAAAATATTCTAGTTAGATCGGTTTCTGGAATCATACTAAACGTGAAACTATTTAATTTTTTTGTTTCAGTCCATCCGTCGGCAAAATTTTACGACTACGATAACGTTACCTACTTTTTGAGGTGTTGGCTTTGACCATACTTTACTTGTATAAAAAATGTATAAAATAAATAAAAAACATTTTTTATGTACTTCAAGAGTGTATTTATTAAGCATTTTAATTCCTACATCTATATCTTCAATAGCATTCTCAGAAAAATTTCACAAAAATAGCGTTTTTTTCGAGGATCTAAAGTAGAATACTGCCTTAAATTTAAGGCCCCATTCCCATCTTGTCAGCCGTCCAATCCTGTTATATAAATCCATACATTTGGATTGCATTGCTTTCCAATGTCTACCGAGTTTTAGATGTTCGCGGAAGTGGATTTCGAGATATCTCTCGCTTTCTAATCTCTTCACTCTCGAGTTGCCGATCTTAATCAGAGGGGAGACTTTCGGGTGAAGGTGGCCTCTCAAAATCAACATTCCGCATTTAGGAGAGGCCAGCCTCATTTTATCGAGGCGATACCAGGATCCCACTTCTTCAATGTAACTCTCGCCTATCCTTTCGATTGCTCTACGCGAGTCTCCCTCCACAAGGAGCGCGATGTCATTAGCATAAGCGATGACCTCACACCCTAGTCTTGAAAGCTACCAAAGAAGAGGATCGAGGACAAGGTTCCACTGAGTTGGGCCCAGTACGAATCCCTGCGGGCACCCCTTACTGATCCCAAGTTGTACTTCCTCAAAGTTTGATAATATTTTGTGTGATAGCATTTTTGCCACTCCAAAGCGAATTCGGCTCGCCCGCAAAATTCAAGAATTCTTAAATATTATTGGATGATTCCATTGATATCCTTTGCTGGATTTCGGCGCGAACAACAGTCTATCTAGCTGCTCTATATCGAGGAGAGGTGGATTTAACCGATCAGTATCAAGAGGAGATAAGCGATATAATCACTGGAAGGTTGATTAGCTTCTTGGGTTCGAGTTTCAGCCTCTCTGATTCACTTTCCTCGATATTCTGAGTCGACATCGTACCACATTTTCTCAATGTTAGGGATTTCACTCTAGGTGGTTATGCCCGTTTCTTTAAAGCGTCGCGCCATAATTCTGTCTTCCCCTTGAATATTTCGGGGAGCGCCTGTGTTAATTATTTATCAGATATCTGTGAACTTTGTTGGCGCTCCTCGATCTGCTTGAGAAATCAATCTAGGTCTTGATGGAAATCCTCGTATCGAATATCTTATTTACGAACGATAAGACCTATGTTCCTCTTTGATCCTTCAACGATTTCTAAATTATCATTGGGCAATCCTCCGGGCAGCGGAATCCTCAAAACTCCTGTTGGCCTTGAGGAGTTCCTCCCCTTCCAATCATGTTTACGGGCAAGTAGACTTGTACGTGGCGTAAAAATATTACTGAGTGGAGGTTACAGAAAAGCCGACGATTCTTTCTGCACATTGGATGCTCGGCGCACAAATATGTCTTGTATTTGCACTTTCTTCCGTTCAGAATCGTCGGTCAGCTTTGTGATGCGGAACGGATCTGCGATAGAGCAGATAATTGTGTTGATATGGTAGTAATTGCTTCTTCTAACCTCTATGTCCTGCGATCTTGCATTGCCATAAACCGCACAATATCCTCCATTGTATATGGAGACAAACTACCAGGTGGAGGGCTGGTGATTGCCCTTGACGATAGGGGTGAGATCATATGTCCCGACTGTTCTTGTGGACTAGTGGTCCTCCTACAGTCATCTGTTCATCCATACCAGGCTGGATGGTCAAACCCACCCTCAAGCGCAATTGAGAGGATTCTAAATTATATTGGACTTCTTCATCTTGCTTCAATAGGATCCTTAAAAAAATGCGACCCGGGTCTTTATCTTTTTATGAAATGAAGTCATCCGCATCATATTCTCCCTTCAGCCATTAATTTATTCTACGAAATCTTTCAAAAATACTGCTGTCCCTTCGCAGAGAGAGCTGATACAAATACTGATCGATTATACGTCGATCTTTTCGCGTCCATGCTTTCCTACTCAGTTAACAAAAATGATGTGGACTTAGTTTCTAAATGTGCTTTTATAGAGAGGGATCGAATAAAACTGGTGCTCTCTATAATTGGTTATACTTAAGGAAAAATTTTACCTTATCTGAAAATAATTGTCTGGACTTTATTTCATTGTTTTGATTTATTTTCAGTAGAAATTGATACCTCTGTCACTCTAGATTTATCAATTTCTGCACGAATCAATTCATAGTTTGAAATATATATAGAATAAAAAAATATACATTAAGTTTCAATAAAGGAACAAAGAAATATCAATACAATAATCAATTACGGAATGAACATCCAGCCCAGGAGCGACTAAAAAAAGTAAATTAATCACTGCTGCCTATTTCATTCGTAATAGTTGGTGGCTGTAACAGTTGGCTCAGGAGTTTTGTCGAGAAAATCTAAAAATTTCAGTAAAGTTAAACTGATTGGAATAATCATTTTACTCCCTGTAAAAAATAAAGAAAATAAACTCACGGGCAAAAAATCGAAACGTCAGATGCCTTGTCTCTATCATCACCAAATAGGTAGGGTTTGAATCCCGTTATGCGACCTATAAGACACACTACTTTACGTCTCGGTCGTGTCGTTTTTGGCAGCTTGTGGGACGAGAGGAGAGAAAGAGTTCTTCTCTTGACCTAATCTGTAAAATCAATTCACGTCAAGTGCTATAAGACACAAATCAAAAATTTAAACAAAAATCCAAATCAATAAAACTGTTTTTCTTAAATCTTTTATTTTTAAATTATTACAATAAGAAACATATTATTATTTTATATAAATTTATTTTCTTTTATAAAATTTAATAGTTTCTATAGCACTTTGGGCGCCATTTCGATAACGACGTTACGAAGATATAAAAGGAGGTATGCCCATAAGACTAATTATTATCTCTATATCCACCCAGATTTACGTTCCTGTTGACAGAGGAGGAGGATCCCTCAACGGGTTAGGTTAATTTATAATTAACCTTATTGAGCCGTAGGATCATCTGAAATCTTCCACAAACTTATCTGTGTCTCTATCATCCTTTTTCTCGGGTCGATTTTGCTAAGATAAGAAATCTCTAAAAGCAAAAGGAGGGAAATCGATATATTATCATAACGGGACTTATACAGAAAAATATTAAGATAAATAATTTATATATAAATTTCAATATGCGAAAAAATATATTTATTATTCAAAAATAAAATTATAATAAATTATATTGCCTAACTCTACCTGTATTGCACCCACGTTTATCTATCACCGGCTGCACACTCACAGGTATACGAAGGAGAAATAATAATAGAGTGGTGTAGAGACTTTCGAAAGCTGACACGTGCTCGTACAAAAGTTATGAAGCACCACAAAATACCATTTTTTTATATTGATTAATGTATAAATTCAGATCCATTAGTGCCGTGACCAGAAAATCTCAGAATTTTCCAAATCTGTATTTCTAAAATTTATACTTTAATTTAGAAAACATTTGGGAATTTTGAAAATGAAATATTTCTATGGTAGTTAGAAATTAATGTTGGGCTTTAAACAAAAGCTTATATATATGAGCCGAAAAGGTTACTAATCAAAACTTCTTGAGAGATCTATATTTTTCCTTTGTATTTTATCGCTAAATTCGGAGAATTTGACGACGGCGTGAGGAATGAGCGTATAAAGGTTCAAACGCGCCGAATGTTAGTCCTTTATATTACTGGCTATTCTCTGTCGGCACATCATAAGAAAATCATCTGTATTATTATATTAAATAATTTGGAAAAAGTTAAAATTTTGTTTTTCTTTAATTCCTTTTGGTTGTTTCGAACAATGTAAATTATGTTATTAGGTAATTAAAATCATGTTTACATACAATTGTAGTCATATTATTCAGTTTTTCACAGAAAATACAGCAAAGTATAAGATTTTGACTGTTACCTACATGAATCTGCTTACAGAAAAATACATAACAATGAATTCAATACAAATTTTTTTTTAATTTATCGAAGAACTTAATTTTGCAAAAATCAACTTCGTATTCTATTACACTAATAAAAAATTCGAAAGTTCAAAATTATAATATCTGGTAAATTTCAAATGATTTTTTCTAAATAGTTTGTACGTGAGCGAACTATTGTTTTAACTAAAGTGGTCCTAATAAATAATCTTTATTCGTGTATTAATTAATTAATATTTTTTCATTGGTCTAACAGTCCAATCAAATCAATCGAAAAAAATACGTAACAATATAAAAAATATGAAAATATGAAAAATATTTTCAGCTAATATTTTATTTTCAGATTAGTCTACGGGGGTGATTATAAATAAGGACAGTCTGACTGTCATTATAATTTTTAATTTAATTTTTATTTTTGTTTTTATTATTTTTGTGTATTGATGTATTAATGTTAATGTAGATGTGTATTGATGTTACAATGTAAAATCACAATTTACAGTTACAAGTTTTCTTCGAATTACAATTACTGTTAAAGAATCCACTTTGAAAAAATTGCCTTTGAAAAGTAAATTTTTTAAAAAATGAAATCACATTATAATAATTATAAAATATTTTAAAAAATTATTAAAATAATTTTCTACTAAACTTTTCTCAGGTTAAATAACATTTAAATTCAAAATATTGTTCAAATAATGTCAGTGCAACCCGTTTGAATAATAGTTTTATTTTAGTTGTATTTTTTCAATTCGGTGAGGATTTAGTAACGTGATAGACTTATCAACTAGTTAATTACTGTATGAGTAAAAAATACTTTATGTATATTTTTATATATACATAAATATATTTTTATATTACCTATAAATAATTTTATATATGATAATATTTCTGCAAAAAAGGCAAGAATCCTGCCGCAGGGCCCCCTGAAACATTGTCAGTAGGAGCTCATTCGAATATCATAATAGATTTAGACGGAAAATGAATATTTATTCCTAAATCCACGCAAATTCTATAAAGGTCATAGTTTATTGAATTTCTCTTAGAAAATAAAAAAAGTTGCAATATGTTTAAAACCAAAATCCTACAGCTCATTAAAATATACATTGTTTGTTCTATACAGTTTCTTGTTCAAACAATATTACTGGACAAAAGTTCAATAATTCCATTTCGAGGTCTGCTAAACGGTACCTCGCATATACTCAGCACAGGTACCTTCATATACCATTTTCTCAAGAAATACTGCTAGTAAAGATGAATTCAATAGAATAAAAAAATGTATTTTAATCAGATGTACAAAGGTTTTTTTAATTTCTTTTGTAAATTTTACTATTTCCCCAGATATGTTCAAAAGACTAGGTATTTTTAGTTTTTGACATTAAAATTCAATTTCCATCAAATGCTACTATGATAATTTTAATCAGTATCCAAAAATAATCCGACGAATCCGTTATCTCTGTTAAGTTCGTTCAGGATCGCCCTTATGCTACTCACATAGCAATTTTTATCGTAGCAAACTTGCTGTGAGCACGCATTTAGATTTCCTCATGATCGCAGCAGCCATAGAACAAAGCTGCATTCACCATGACATTTATATCGGAGCGATCTTCCAGCAAGCATGTACTGTTAAAAAAATTGTAAAAAATTAACTGGGAAACCATCAAAATCTATTATACTGTTATAAGTTTTAATATATATATATATATATATATATATATATATATATATATATATTGTGACGGGGATCGCAAGCGCAGCTTACGCTTGCTATCTCACAACCCGATGCTCTCTCCCGTTGTAGCGTGTATATATATAAGTATATACTATTTGTTATTTATATGTATACTTACATATATGTATTTTTTATTTAAATACATGTATGTACTATCTGTTGTTTATATACATATATTTAATTTCTAGTTATATTACCGGCCGACGTACTAACATACCGGTGAAGAAGTAAGTCAGAGAGAGCGAGAGAGGCAGGAGTGGGGTAGGCAGATCTCGCGTAACATAGTTCGACAACTGCTGTGCTACGCGCGAGTTCGCAAAAACATAGAAAGTAAGAACATTATGTCCGGGTACTGCCTTGACCGCGTGAGGTTTTGGTTCTTATTTCCACGCTCATCACCGCCCTCTCGGGCGATACTCGCGAGCTGGCCACGTGGACGTGAGTCAAGTGATCGAGTCTCGTGTGTCTGGCATCTGGCCTATCTCCCGTGAGGATCAACCGATCCATCCTGGGACTACCGACTGGCGGGAACAGCGCCCCCTTCAGTGGCTGGGAAAACTGATGCCGTGCTCCGAGGGTCTGCCACTGCCGCCTTCCTGTCGCCGACGGACCTCGACAACATTGACGCCCCAATGATAAGTAGCAACCTGTATTATTTTCTCTCTCTCTCTCTTCCCTGCCTTCGCACGCACCGTCGCTTCAACGGTCCTCGACCTCCGTACCGCACCTCGCGACTAGACGTGTCTGTCATCCTTATAATTCTATCGTTTATTGAAGACGACTTTTACCTTATTTGTTTCGTAATTCATTTTACAATACTTATTCCCGCTTCCTTGTGTATGCGATACCTCGCCGTTCGTGGACCGTCCCTCTCCCTTGCCGAATTGGTGCGGGGCTCATCCCAGCCAGGCAGACTTTTTGCAACGGCCATCTTTGCCGTCCTCGTGCTCCAGGCAGACACGCGCACCGTTACAATATATATATATATATATATATATATATATATATATATATATATATCTATATATATATATATATATTATATAATATAGAAAAAATATGTAAATATAATTATTCTTTATTGCAATATAATATATAGTGTACATTTACATAAGTGAAGATTATGATAATGACGGTCTAATAAGTTACGATACTGCAGTTCTATTTTATATTTTGTTCGAATTATACGACATTTAAACAAATTATGTTTAAAGAAATTATGTTTTAAACATAATTTAAATTTAAATTATGTTTAAATATATAATATACGACATTTAAACAAATTATGTTTAAAAAATATTTCATTAAAACAAATAAATATTTTTTAAACGAAGAATCAAATTTTTTAAAACAAATTTTTAGTTTTCATACATTAAAAAAATTTTTACTGCATTTAAACATTTCAGTATTTGAAATATATAAATTACTTATTTTGAATAAATGCTTTACTAATCGTATATGAATAAACCATTTGTATAATTAAAAAAATTTCTATTTAAATGTAGAAAATTTGAAAGTTTTCAAATTTTAAAATTTTAAAATTAAAGAAAATCTCTGGAGAAACTAAATGTAAAGCAATCGATCACTTTTTTTATGAATTGAAAATTAAAAAATAAATAAGATATTTCATCGGTTATTAATGCTATTATGTTTAATAATGTCCTAAAAAATCCTGCACTTTTCACTAATGTGTACGTTTTCAGAACCAAAATTAATTGAACGCGTTCTTTGTCTGAAGTTCATAATTAAACAAATTATATCTTCCAAATACTTAGAGCTAAAAAATGTATATTTGATAGTCTAGGTAGTCTTGTCGGGTTTTATGCATTTTTACGCAGACTCCATGTGGCGGCTCGGTTACAGGGGCTTTATCCTGCGATTACGCGAGCACATAAATCAAGGGTTAATCGTCAATTACTACCTCGAATGTTCTGCTCTCGAGGTGGTTGAAGAACTTTTTGACCGCGTAGTAAATCGCGGTGAATTCCCGGTCGTACGTACTATATTTCCGTTATGCGATGTTAAATTTCCTACTGTAGAAGGCTACAGGTTGTCACTGGTCGCCAGCTTTCTGTTCGAGCGCGGCTCCCATGGCTATATCAGACACGTCGGTTACTAGCCTAATTTCAGCTTTTTACGACGGAAAAGCGGTCTCGGACACGCTCACAAGGTCCGACTTGTATTTGTCGAACCCGGCCTGCCCGGACGAGTCATAAGTCGCGTGTCCTTTTTCATGGCGCCTTTCGAGTATCGCAGCAGCGGTTCCTGTTTTTCCGCGGCGTGTGGAATAGACGCACGGTAAAAATTGACATTCCAAGGCAACCACGCAGCTTGGAAGCATTCCTTGGTCTGGGAAAGTCGTGAATAGCTTCTACTTTTTCGACAGTCGATTTAAATCCCGTGCAGTTAACTGTGTGGTCCAGGAATTCAAGTTCTGGCTACCCCAGATTATACTTTTCGATGTTGAAGTGCAGCCGAAATTTGTTCAGGCAAAACTTTTCCACAGTTACTAAATCTTGTTGGTGTTGTCGTTCTGTCAGGGACGCGATCAGAATATCGTCTACGAACACGAACGCAAAACGTAAGTCACCTAACGCGTTATCAATGTAACGTTGAAAAATCTAGGCCGCATTTTTGAAGCCGAGACTTTACGTCAAACTCAAATAACCCGAAAGGTGGTTAAATGCCTTATGAAGGGCTAACTTCGAGAAGACTGTTTTCCCGTTAAGTAATGTTGGAAAGTCTTCTAAATGCGGAAGCGGGTATTTGTCCAGGATCGTTACGCTATTTAGTCTCCGATAGTCATCGCAAACCCGCCAATCTCCGTCCTTCTTCTTTACCACGTGGATTGGAGATGGCCATAAGCTTTTAGACGGTCTAATTATGCCTATCGCTAGTATTTCTTCGAACTGGGCTTTGGTGGCCTGAACATTCTCCGGGCTCAGCCGTCACGAACGTTGGCTGAAAGGAGGGCCCATAGTTTTCATGTGGTGATATACACCACGATCAATATGATCCTGTTCGATTCCTAATATGCATGGAAATTTATCTAATATCGACGCGTAAAGAGTACTGAGGTCGATCACATAGACAGAAGTGTTATGCCCTTGCGTTGCATTTAACTGTTTCTTCTGTGTCTTTACGCATAAGTTTTAGGGTAAGAACTAAATAGAACTTCTGGAGAAAGTCACTGCCTATGATGGGATTGGAGACGTTCGCTAAAACGAAATTCCACGCTAGTTTCTGTTTAAAACCGAGATCGATTTGTATTTGTCTTGTCCCGAAAGTATCGATAGTTGAACCGTTGGCTGCGAAGAGTTTGGGTGCTTTCGCACCAGGTTCAGATCTAATGGTCTTCACAGGTACGACCGAGATGTCAGCTCCTGTATCGATAAGGAATGTTAACCCAGAAGTACTATCTTTAGCGATGAGGCACTTCGAAAAAAAAAACTAGCGCAACATCGGTCTCTGTGGCGTCGTAGCGCTCTAGTTTCCCGAAAGCTTCTTTTTGTTAGAGGTAAAGTCCGCGAATCTGATGCATGTCGGTTGGCAGAATTTCGCGGCGTTACCATACTCGTAATGAGATCTACAGAACCTGTTTTTAATTTTCGGAGTTTACGTCTGTCCGGAGAGTTCGGTTTTCGCAGCGACTCCTTTTTACTAAGGCGCACTTTTTCCTTTATAAGATGAACGTGGCTCATGTCCAATTTATTTTCTCGGTGCGACTTTATCAGCGTATATTTAATCGCGTTTGCGCGTTTTAAATCACATACGTCTCGTATGAGACGTTCGAGTGCAAGCGCAAAGGTTTTCGTTGATTTTTCTTCGCGCGAGTGCCCATCTCAAAAACTTTGTCGACGTGCGGAGGAACTTGCCCGTCGTCATCATTAATAATGGTGCACTGGATATACTTAGGCATCCCGGTTCGCCACAACGATAATATAGTTTCACGGGAGATATGGGTGCCTGTCTCATCAAGCATCTCCTGGAGATACTCGGATGTCTTCCAATTGCTTAACACCGTCTCCCGGAAAATTCTATCAAATTTTGGTTTTAAGGTTGCTGTGTGCTGCGACAGCAATTTATTTTTCAATCCGTTGTACATGTTGTTCGTCGACAATGAATAGAAAATTGCTGGATTCGATCGTATGACTTCTCCGGATAAATGGTTGGATACACATTTAAATTTATCGGTATCAATGGTGATTCCTTGCGCTATCAGTAATCGTTCTAATACGATGAACCAGCCCTCAGCATCAGCTCGAGTGAACTGCGTGAACCTTACACGATCGCCGCACTATGTTTCGTTTGCGAACACGGGGATGCCCTTGGACGCGACGGAATAATTGTGGCCACTGGCGTGGGCGGCTTCTGTATCCTCGCCGCAGTGACTTTGTTAAACTACTAGGGTGTGTACAAGTTCGCTCAAGTGAGCGACCTGGTGTACAACATGGCATTATTAGACCGAAATTTCCGACAAATGTGAATTGTGTGTTCTTACATGATCTTTGAGACTCTCATACAGCTGTTGTCGATCATGAGCTTGCTTGAAAACTCGTCCTCTTCAATTATGAAATTATTACCCGTTTGCGGGGAAATATTATTGTTACGGACTGATTTATATTTTGTAATATTTATATTTAATTCTAACATTTATTATTAAAATATAAGCTATAGGTTTAAGTTTTCTCAAAGCATACTTAATATAATTATGTCGAATAGTTCTAATTACTGATAAAGTTAAGATCTTGTAAATGTTTTATTTTTTTCAATGGAAGTGCATATTACTATAATATGATATAAAATATAATCTTTAGAGATACGTATGTGTGTAGTGTTAAGATTTAATTATTATAATAATATCAGTTCGTGAAATTAAAACTGAGATCGGTACAATTATAAGAACTGTTTGTATTAGAATAGTATTACTCGGCGCAACTAAAATTATCAATAAAGACGACTGATAATTATTGGATATTAGATACAAAAAGAATTATATAATATAATATTATTATACTTTAAAAATTAATGTTATGATAGAAATGCAAATCTAGAATTATTATATTACAAATCATGATTTTAATGATGATTTATATATTACACGATACTTTAAAATTATATGCGATTATATTATAATCTGAGGAAAGAAAACTTATATTGTTATTTTTAAAGCAAGTCAGCGTAATTTCTATAGCTTATTATAGTTTTTATTTACGAATTTAATTAGATATATATATTTAAAGTAGAAAATATGCATTCTAATTTAGTAAGTATTATTTAAGTATATAAACAATAACATCTCGAGTGGCTGTGTAATAACCAGTGTCGTGAATGGAGTTCATATTTTCTACAATGAATAGATGTATGCAATTGGGAGATTCCGTGCCATGCCCGGAAAACGTAGGTTTTCGAAATCTGTACTTTCATTGGCATGCATTTCTTTGGTGGAAAATATGACTATTTTTGAAAGTAACTATTTTGAAAATATGACTATTTTCGAAAGTAACTATTTTGAAAATATGACTATTTTTGACCTCTATCAAAATATAGAGATACAATTTTATTTCTACAAAACGTAGAAATAACATTGTCCACAAAGATTGGATTGTCTTTCCGGGTCATACGGCTGCGAGACAAAGCTGTTAGAGATTGTCGCGTAACGTTACACCCTTGATCGCTAAGTTCACGGAACCTACGTCGATTTGTGGGTGCCGAGACTATAAGCATACGAGCGTGTTTATTCGAGTCATTATTATTTCGCTGGCTACGTTAAGGTGCGTCAGTATATTTTATATTATAGTTTCACAATCATTAAAAATCGTTGGTTATAAAAAATTGAAGTTTTATTTCATAGTCCATTAGTTGATATTAATTATTTTTATCGGAACAGTTCGGGGTACGGCCCGCCATGTTGGAGTTTGAAAAAGAAGGTGTAGACAACAGGCTCATTTTTGGAATCAGTGGATCTACCGCCGACCTAAAAACTCTACTGCTGTGGAGGAACCAAGGTGGGGGACAGTTTCTAACCTCTCAATTTTCCTAGTTGGTACAAAATCCCTACCAGGTGCACGTAGGCACCTTAACAAAGTAAGTTTTCGCTACTGCCCGACTACTAAACTGCACTACCTGCCTATGTGTGTTTAACTGCGGGTGAGTTTATATTCGCGACTAGTTATTGTGCCATATACGGTTTTCCTGCTTTATCGACCATCGCGATTATTTATAATAAAAGCCGTACGGCGTCGTGTCGGTAAGGGAGGCTCAGACCCTTCCGATCCACTGCTGGTTTGCTCACTGTTTTATCCTACTGTCGGTAGGGGAGGCTCACACCGTCCTGACTGAGTATATCAGGGAGCCTGTATACTGGGTCGATGCTGGGACTCCTATTCCGCCGAGAATCGACTACTTATACGTATGTTTACATACATATACTGTGCATATAAGTGCTTGGTGGTTAAAAGGTTTGACAAGAAAAACTAAAATTAATATCCCGAGACTCGTTCTCAGGCTTAATTGTTTTTTTAATAAATAACAGTATTGTACCCGGATTTTCACTTTATTATTTAATGACTCTAACGTGAAACTGCTAATATTTGTGAACGCCACAATCAGCTGCTTTTGCGAGCTTAAATGCGACTATAAAAGCCGTGAAATCTGCAGCAATGATTATTTTGCCTGTTATAATTAACAGGTTATGTTTATCGAATATATTTTTAGACCCGAGCTCATGTTTTGGTGCGAACATATTTCGCGTACCACCAAGTGTTAATATTAAGCCATTATTAATTTTTTTAAATTAAATATTATTGTTACTGTTTAATTATTATAGCATAAATGGGCAGGAATTAATTTACGCGGATGCACACGTGATTAATCGAGGATATGTAGACCTGAAAATTCATCGTGGTGATGTCTGCTGCGGCGCTTTAGTCGGCTGCTGGCTCATTAGTTGTTTGAAAGCAACAGTGTGGTGTTGCCGTATTGATGCGGCGTTGCGAACCGAGTTATACTAAGAACTGGTCAGCTGTTTTTGGTTTTCGTTAGGTACCTTCCCCTTTTCTCGGGAAGTGCTTCTGCGTTGCGAGAATCGCGCGGCCTCTGCGTCCCATCTACAACACCGACGAAATACAATTAATAAATTTTGTTACCCTTTTGTACACTTTTTTCTGTTTTTGAGGTTAAGAATAGGAAAAAAATTAGGTGGAGGTTAAGGATATATATATATATATATATATATATATTATATATATATATATATATATATGTATATGAGGTGTCTTCAAAAAAAAACGAGAATTTTTAAATTTCCCGGGTTTAGAAAATCCGATTGTACCCTTTTTTTATGATGTTGGTACGCATGCCCCTGAAGTACAAAATTTTCAGCAATATTCATTTTTTACTTTTGAGGTGGCAACCGCTAACGTTAGACGTGTTTTTTTTGAGCTCGGCGATTTTCGTTTGTAAAAAAAATTGCAGCA
>JACCIC010000217.1:0-90000 GCA_018907035.1 Sycobia sp. Sy_11 | reverse complement strand
TCTTTAGCAATTTTTATTGTCATTTCAAGATTTTATGAGGATGTAAATTCAATATGTTAAATATTTTATATCACTGAAAAATAATGTATTATTAACATTGTTTTTTTTAGTTTACATTTTAGTTTACAATTTTTTGTTAAAACTATGAACTATACAATTAATCACAAAGATTTAGAATTTCTATATAATATAAAAGGATCATGCAGAAAGTAAGTATATTGTAACTAACGCTATTTATGGGCAATATAAAAGTGTTAAAAAGTTTATCTTTTATTAAATAATTTTAGGGGTATATATGATTATATGAAATAAAGCTCCTTTTAAAGAATGTTGGGCACATTAAATATACACATATTAAACTGGATGTTTTAAAAATAACAATGCACACTCAGCACAAAAGTATTCTAATACATTGGTGTATAATTAGTACATCTGGATTAAAGCTTTTATGAAATTTCTGACGATTGAAGATTTGGAGAATACGAGATAATACTAAAGAAAAGAAGCGTAAGTATCTAATGATATTTTTATCCTTCATTAATAAATTGTCACACAGTATTTAGCGTATCAAATACGAAACGCAAATCCCGCACTGTATAATCAAATAAAAATTTTTTTCCTTCACCAATATCGTCCAACTGCAAGTTAATCCTGCAACTGGAGTCGCAGGATTAACTTCGAAATTGAGTGGAATTTTATTACTTCCCACCAAAACTTTATTCAAGGTAATTTTATTTAATTTAGTCACCACTACTCTATGTATATTTGAACAAAATATTAATTTAAATAATACAAAAAAAACTTACCCGTCTGCCATTCAATATAATTAATAATATGATAATAAATATTACTTATATCACCTCAATAAATATAGACTGATAATCTTCATATTAATTTCCATAACAATTATTATTTCCATGAATATATATTTTTATATCTCCATTTGATCGTGCTCTTTAATTTTATTTCCACTTTACTTCCTCAATCTTATTTTCCAAATCTTACTTCCTCACTTCTGAATTTTCCTCTCTCTCTCTCTCTCTCTCTCTCTCTCTCTCTCTTTCTCTCTCTATTTATTTCTTTCTTCACACTACTACTAAAATTTCACTTTTCTTTTATGCAATAGTTTCCTATTAATCCCCACTCACCACTGCTATTTAAATAACACCCCACAACTTGAAAATTCTCAAAAAGAAAAACTAAGAGAGAACCTCACGAAAGAAAGAACTTTAATTTCTTCTAATCTCTACAAGAGTCAGAAATCAACTGCTCTCTCTACAAAAATTAACATCCCCTCTTACTTCAAATACCGCCAATTTATTATTTCTTGTCGGGCACCAATTACCTTATTAAATTTATTAAACACTCTCATTTATTAATTTATCAAACAGGTATTGGTTCCCACCTTTACTACATAAGTCTTAATCCGGTTCCGCTTCCTTCCTATAACTCCTGATTGGAGCAATTAATCTGCCCTTTCAATTATTCATTTGAATTTCGCGCGCGAATGTAATTAATTCATTTGAAGTCGGTAAGAAGGGTCTCCACTACTATCGGCCATCTACCGGACGCGCAACGACATTTCTATACATCTCTTTTTTTTCTTTAATGCCTGAAATGCATATTCTATTCATTTGTAACATTCCGGTAGTCCTTTTTCCGTTCCGCTCTCCACCTCACCGCCTACGTTATCGAGCACTACTGCGCAACTCGCACATTATATGTGATTAGTATGTGTGTCGTTTCATCGTGAATCTCTAGTATATCATCGGAAAGAAGTCTTGCACCTTACAACAACACTTAATATGAGTGTTAACCTTAAATTGGTTTGATAACTTAATTTGTTTATTATATTTCTAATAATTAAAGCTTTTGAATAGACATTCATTTTTCATGTTTCAGGTTTTCAGGTTTTCAGGTTTTCATCAATTCAGGTTTATAATAAAATATATTATATTATTTAATGCTATTTAAATTATATTATTGTTACACTCTACACAATTTTAATATTGTTATAAACTTTTTGTATTACTTATAGTAAACTGTCAATTTACTTACTAGATCAGAAAATAATGTCGTAATAATAATATGTTTGGTTGTTAGCGAAATTTAGAAAAAATAACGAAAACTTCATGAAGATAAACTCAAAAAGAACTAGAAATATGTTCGAATTATTAATATATTCAATAAAAGAACTACGCGAGAACTATTAAATGCTTTGAAACAAAGAGTTAAATTTTTCAAATTGTTTATTTAACTTGGTTATCAATAGATCTCATGTATCAAATTATATGATTACAGATCCCTTATTGCTTTTATAATTCCAGAAAGATTATAATTATTCATTTTCTTTTTATTGAAGGAATGAAAGATAGAATAATACAAAATATGACAAAAGAGTAGAAATTTATACTTGCATAGATTTTCCACAGATTCCACAACTTCCACAGATTTAAGTCCGAACGAGGCTTTAAAGATTGCGACTCAGAATGTGCCTCAACTTGAATGAGGAAAATAAAAAGAAGAATACGGATCAAATCTTTAAAGAGCATGTAAGTAAATTCAAGTATAATCCATAAATAAAATAGAAACAAGATTTCTTCTTATTTGACTTTCTGGAAATTTTATATTGAAGAAAATTGTGATTTATTCAAACATATACAAACCATTATTTGTGAATTAGCATTAAAGTTATAATATTACTCCAGTAATGGCAGACACATTCTTTATAATCAGTGAAATATGCACTTTAATGGTCCTGCAGTCGTCGAATGATGGTATTTAATATAAATTCGGGAATGACACATTCTATGGAAATACCAGATGTCTTCGATTTTCCATCTAGTGTATCTGACGATTATGCTATTTGAAATAATCATTAATAGAACAGTTTAACTTTCTTTTTTTCAGATTATTTAGTAACTTAAGTGACGTATACCATACGTCACAAAATAAAAACTTAATATTTTTTACAGTTGCTATGATGGCTATTCTACATTCTATGTAGGGGAGGATGGACTAATATATAAACACATAGAATGAATAGATAAATAGAATAACAGATGAATAGAAACTGATAAAATGATGCCTGATAACGCAACAGATGATATGAAAACAAAAACCGATCTTTCAACAAAATTAGCGTCACAGCTTACATTTTTCAGTTTTAAATGAAGTAATTAATTTTTTTTACTTATTACATTTTTATATTTTCCTTCAAGTTAAAAAATTTGAATAAGGAGATTTATATTACTATTATTATTGTGCAAATATTATTTACATAAGAATTATATTATGCATAAACTAAAAATATGCAATTTACTCTTTGCAATCATTATTTATAAATTATTACCACTTTGTTAAAACCGCAAAATGAAGATAGGAGAGGATCGTTACATGGCCCCCGAACAGAGACTAGTACAAAGCGTTTAAAAAAACGTGAATAACTTTTTTTTTTATGTATATTGTAACTCGCTTTCTTCAAGCTAGTGAGCTGAACGACAGGGAGAAGGGCAGTTGTATACAGTTCAGGATTTTTAAATTAGTAATAGTAAGTATGTAAATATAAAATATTTTATACGGGTATATAGCAAATACAAAAGATATATGTAATATGATATGTAATATATAAGAAATGGTAAATATAGATTAAATAGAGTGCATATTTATCTTGTGAATAAGTTTATGAATATAAAATAAATGAAACATAATTTAATGAAATTTCATAAATATTACTATGTAAATAGACTATTTAAACTTACACCACTCATGTATATATTAATATTATTATAATTTTATTGTTATATTTAGTTTACGGGGACACGGCTGACTCGACATTACTTTTATTAACATTTCCATTTAACAATTACGTCATATTAAACCTTTTGCAAGGGGAAAACGAATTTTAATGAGTGGCGGCGGAGGGGGGGAAGTGTTCATCTCCTCAGTCTTGCTGGCCACCTCTGCTACGCGCAACGGCGCTACTGCGCATTTTCATGCGCCGCTCTCCAATATGGCCGTACGTGTCTGCGACGTGCCCATTAAACGGCACATTTTTAGCTTTCTGTCTTCGCGTCGTGTTTCCGACCTAGATTCGATTCTTTTCTCGTAGTTTATGATTTATTACACGAACTACCCTGCTACTGTACGCGACTCGGGCTCGCTAGAATAATATAATTTTATATATGTCCATCGGGCCTCATCTGTTGGGCGCCATTTGTAACCCGCTTTTCGCGGGCGCTTACCTTAAAGATCTCTAGTGGCGTCGGCGTCGCTGTAACTGGAAACGGGGAACGGGGAACTGAAATGACGACAGTGGGCTTCTTTCGATATTATTAATAATTTATTACTCACACTCGCGAACAATACATATCACCTTACTCGGTATTACACGGCATTACAATTTCGCCATCTACAGAAATCCGTTCTCCGCGCGGCGACGACAATCGACACGGAGCTGGTTCCGCGAACATAGATGGACACGGCAGGGAAGGGAAAAGGGGGGACACTACGCGTAGTAGCTTCAGCACGGGACACTCGCGCATGCGGCCGTACAACGTTGGCACGCGCTCATACCAAGACGCGCACATCACATATTAATAAATTGAGAGGCTACTTACCGAATTCTTGCTCGCTCTCTCTCTCTCTCTCTCTCTCTCTCTTTGGGTAGAGCTTCCTTCCCTCCTTCCTTCTGCCCCGTACTCTCGATGAGCTTTTGGAGCTCGGGTGGCCTTTGGAGGACGGCCACGAGGATGGATGGTCGCTCGATCAGGCGTGGCTGCCCGGAACGTTCCGATGTAAACGCAGATGGGGGCGTCGGTATGCTCTGGATGCAGATCGCGTCAGTGGGCGATAGGCTCGAGAGAAAGGTTGTTTCTCTTCCCGACGTACCTGTCTTCCTCGGCAGCTCGGAAGAGACGAAGGATTCTTCTCTCAACTTCCTCTTTCGTGCGTGTACTTCGCGCACTCTCAAGGCTCGCGCTTCGCACATTTTCGCTTTCACGCGCGAACATTCGGTTTCGCAACCACGGAGCGACAGTTTGGCCGGTCAGAATATATAAAAAATAAAGGTAAGACCGAAAATTAAATTTTTAAATTATTAAAAATTCCAACTTGAATTAATATTGTAAATATTATTACAGTAAAAAAACATACAATATTAGATAAAATAATAAAAATTTGTTTTTTTTTTTTTTTGAAAGTAGAAAATGTCTAATCGCGTATCATGGGTATATCGTCTAACGAGATGAGCTTCGAAAAATAAACGTAGATAGTGAAGGAAATATACCTTTACTAAGGGCTCGGCTTGTTAACTACGTTTGAGCTCACCCAGAAGAATATATCAATAAACCAATTGATGCACTGGATTATAAAGAGAAACCGGTCCTAAAACAGAATTACGAATTAGATAATAGATTATTTACTGGAGTAATGATAGGTGATTGTAAAATAAATGCACTTATCGATACGGGATCCATCAGTTCGTACGTAAACAAACAGTTATCCGAAGTCTGTTTACGTTATAGTTTTCGAAATAAAGAAGGTAATAGAATAGCTGTATTAGGAGACGGTCACGAAGCAAAATTAGGTGATTGAATTTCGGGATCTATATATACTCAAGGCTTAAGACTTTTACAAGATTTCTTGATATTAGATACGTTACATCAGCCAATGCTTCTCGCAATTGATGCATTAAGAAAATTAAATACCGAATTTCGAATAAATAAACGAATTATTACTCAAACAAAAAATGCAAACGAGGAACATATTGGTAAATTAGAAGATGTTGGTTTAATATACTTAAAAACAAATGAGAAAATAATATTAGATGAATTTATTTCAAAAGAAAAGAAAAAATTAGAAAATATAAAAGGGCTAAAACCGTTATTGCAACATAAAATTGTTTTGGAAGAAAATACTCCAATCAAACAGAAATATAGACTAAGAAATCCGATAAGGCAAAATACTATAAATTCGGAAGTCGATAAAATGTTGCAAGAATGGGTGATACAACCGTCTAGTAGCCCCTGGAGCTTATCGATTGTCATAGTTAAAAAGAAAAATGGAGAAGATCGTTTTTGCGTCACCTTTCGAAAAATTCACAGTCATGAAAAAAGACGCATATCCGTTACCGCAAATTAATGCAATTTTAGATAGGTTACGAGAAGCTAGATACAATTGATTTAAAGAGAGGCTACTGGCAAGTAGCACTCACACCAGAAAGATGGCCGATCACTTCATTTACCGTTCCTGGCAAAGGGTTATATGAATTCACCGTCATGCACTTTGGACTACATTCCGTACCTGCAACTTTACAACGATTATTGGAGCAGGTGATTACCGCTGAAATGGCTCCAAATGTTTTTGCATATTTAGACGACATTGTCATTATTTAAAAAAACATTCAACGACCATTTAAAAATTTTGAAAGAAGTGTTTTGAGTGTTTTGAAGTGTTTTGAAAGAACCCATGCAAGCACCGAAGAATTAGGAGTCGCCCTTACACAATCATGCGAAAAAAATTAACGCATTATTGCGTATGTCAGTCGCACTCTCACACCTGCAGAAAAAAATTATTGTGCAACGGAGCTCAAGTGTCTGGCCATTAAGTGGGCTATCCGGAAGTTTACTATTTTATTGTACTGACTTGAACTGACTTGAACTTAAATATCTTGAAGGTTACTATTTTATTGTACTGACGGATCACCAGTCTTTAAAATGGTTAAACAAAATAGAAAACCCGTCAGGACGTTTAGCTAGATGGGCTCTCAAACTTAGTCCATATGACTTCGAAATTAAGTATCGATCAGGCAACGATAATCTTCTCGCCGACACACTGTCTCGCCAACCTGTAGAGCTGTGTAATGTAAACAAACCCGAAGAGGACTGGTATATGAAATGTATATCAGCCGTCAAAACCGATCCGGGAAATAATTCTGATTATTGTATAGAGAATAATAAGCTTGACTTTAATGAAATATATAAAGCATAAAATCAAATAAAGCTATACTTGACTTTAATGGAATAGATGAAGCATTACAATGGAAAATATGTGTTTCAAAATCAGAACAAAATGACGTATTAAAAAAATACATAATGATCCTACAGCTGGACATCTAGGCGTGGCGAAAACACTTGCACGCCAGCAAAACTATATTATTGGCCTGGAATGTTAAGAATAGCTAAAAAATACGTCCGAAATTGTGATATATGCCAGAAATATAAAATATCAGAACAAACACCTGCAGGTATGATGCCTGCAACGCAAATCCAACAACCTTGGGAAATTGTATCTGACGATCTAATTGGACCATTATCTTATTCGACAAAGCTGAATTCGTGGCTTTTAGTCATGCAAGATAAGATGACAAAGTGGATTGAATTCCGACCTCTACTTAAAACCACTGGAGAAACTGTAATAAATGCTATAAGAGAACAGATAATTTTACGTCACGGATGTCCAGACACAATAATATTGGATAATGGACGACAATTTATAAATAAAGATTTCGTAACATTATTAGAAAAATCTAAAATCACACATCGACGTTCACCACCGTACACACCACAGTGTAACCCAGTAGAAAGCGAGAATCGTGTGGTAAAGACCATGATTTTTCAATATGTAGGTAAAAATCAACGATAATGGGATCGATTTATACCGGAAATATCTTTTGCATGTAATACCGCTCCTAGCGAATCAACCGGATATACACCTGCTTATTTAAATTTTGACTGCGAATTACGTTCACCAGGAGTGGAAATAAAAACAACGATATAAGACAATTAGATAATAAAAATACGAATACAAGATACATTGGACTTCGCTAGAATCTAACTAGCACGGAATTTCAAAAAACAAAAACATTATTACGATTTTAGACGCCGAATATGGATACCTAGAATTGGAGAAAAAGTGTGAAAAAGAACACATAAATTACCCAATAATCTTGTAGCATTTAACGCAAAATTAGCGCCAAAATTCGAGGGACCATTTATCGTAATACGAACAATTTCTCCAGTAATATAGGATTTAAAAGACGATAAAAAGAGGAAAATTAAACACATACACGTAAGCGACTTAAAAGCAATAAAACAAGATGAAAAATTAGCAATGGTAAACGAACAAACAAATGCAGAAGTAGTCTTTGTTATGGAGGCAATCACCCTTACAGGATACAGAATAATATTTAATAGAAGGTCACCAGCAGCACAAAGTAGGAGACGGGAAAGAAGGCGAATCATACGGAGAGAAATGCAAAGGATAAGGTGGAGGCTACAAGACGAGAGGATAAATGATTTGTCTGAATTCGATTTTACAAGCAAGGCCGAATAGAGGTAAATTTCCAAAAAATAAAATTTTAAAATTGAAATTTTCGGTCGAAATTAAAAATTATTATATCAAGCGAACGTAATTCGACGATAAATATATAATAAAATCAAATGTTTATATTCGGATGTGAAATAGAATGTTCGAAAGGTCGCGATTTGTTTACAAAAAGGGATATAAATAGGAGACTCATTGAGCCTGCACGTTACTAGAAAATGGTTAGTGAAACGTTCGACCAAGTGTTAGCGGCAACCATAAGAGTGATAGAAAATACGGAACCGACGACAAGACGACCGAGGCGTCCACAAATCGCTACACCAACAGCACGAACACCATTAGTACAACTGGCAAGTCGTCCACGAATCGTAAAAAACGAAATCCTCAGTGCCGCAAGATATATCACGTAAGAAAAAAATTAACAGTCAGAGCAAAGGAACAAAATTTCGACCTGATCGATTTGACTGAGGAAGATGACGATGAATCAGAAAGGAAAGAGATCCAAATCCTCACCTCCTCGTCATCGTCATCATCGTCATCATCCGCATCATCAACGTCGTCGTCGTCGTCGTCGTCTTCATCATCATCGTCATCGTCATCTTCATCGCCCTCCTCTTCATCAGCGACGTCATCAGACGAGTCTGATGAAGAAAACAGGCAGCACGGGGATATAGCAACAAAAAGGGCAAGAACAACATCGCCAGAATTGTTGGACCCGAAATTTATAACCGAACTAAGGGAAACCGAAAAAAGACCTCGCCCTCTCACACCAGTATGTGAAGAAACATCATATGCATTGCCAACCGAGCCACTTGGTGAGTTTCCCGATCGGTCGTGACAGGCATAGGCACCGAGTCGGAGAAACCAAGCATACATTGAGAATTATTCCTCAGACCGAACAGGTGCGACGAGTCACAATCGTAAAAAACGTAAGTTGATTATTTATGTTTCGAAAATTCTATAGCGTAAATTTCGTACATAATAAATTTCCGCTTCCGAAAAAAAGGGAAAGTATAACGTGCGATATTCAGTGGCGAGTAATAGATATTATAGATATATAGATATAGTAAAGTGAATAAATAACGCGCATAGTCCAATGTTAAATAAAAGCTAGTTTACTTGTATTGTATAATAATATAGCTAGGTACTACCAGCGATAACTAAATAAATAAACAACCAATAGGAACCAATAAAATTATAATTTAAAATGAAATAACGTACTTTTTGTTCGTAAAAAAGTGCGTTATTTTTCGATAAAAGTCCTGTTCAATTTTTGGCACTTGCTGAGAAAGGCGCCTCTCAAGTGAAGAAAGGGAAACAGCCCATTTCGACCGACCGACCCGTTGTCTCTCGGTGCAAACTCTTCAACGAGAAAAAGCCTCTCCTTTGCTCGTTGGAAGATATAATTTCTTATGTAGGAAAGGGCGTTCCCTTGCTAACAAGAAATACCGCAACGAGCGACACTCGAAAACGCCAACGAAAAAGGAAAAAATTCTATTTCTAATTAAAGGCGCTCCTTTGTCAGAAATAGAATTAGAAAATATACTATTGAAGAGGTGCTCCTCGGAATAATATATTAAACTCCGTAGGGCAGTCCATTTATCTGTAAAAAATTAAGAGTCAGGTTTTATCTCTGAGAAAAGGCGCTCCTTTGTCAAAGATAAAATTAAATGTGTATTAATGACGAGGTGTTCCTCGAATTAATACACATCGACCACCGAGAAATTGTAAAATCCGTCAAAAAGTTAAAAGGTGAAAAGTCAGATTTTATCTCTAAGAAAAGGCGATCCTTTGTCAGAAATAAAATTAAATGTGTATTAATGATGAGGTGCTGTTCGAATTAATACACACCGACCGCCGAGAAAATGTAAAATCCGTCAAAAAGTTAAAAGGTGGAAAGTCAGATTTTATCTCTGAGAAAAGGCGCTCCTTTGTCGGTGATAAAATTAACGAGGTATTAATGACGAGGCGCTCCTCGAGTTAATACATCTAGACTAATGGAGAATAATAGTAAAGTGTCGATAAATCGTCAACATAGGGAAATCCGTATAATTAAAGTGTTATAGGAAAAAGCGCGACGTTTCTCCGAATCTAAATTGTAGCGAGACATGTCGAAGGTAAATAATATATACTAGAAAAATAAATAAGGAATTAAAACCAGGTATTAATAATTTGATTAAATTAATTAAACTGAATTATTTAAAAATTAATAATTTTATATTATTAACGAGAAGCCCCTCGGAATGATATAAAATTAAATACGATAAATTGCGAGAAAACGAAAACTCAGGCCATGGGAATAGACGACTAAAAGTAAAGAAAGAGAGAGAGAACGAAAATCGTTCAAGGCCGAATAGCCGATAATAGGATTAGGAATTTAAATCGCGACGAAATACGCAGAAATATAAAATTATAATATCAAAGAAATTATTAAATAGTAAAATATTATAATATTTTTTGTTCTTTTATGTTTTTTATAAGGAGTGACAGCGAAATCAAGGCAGAATAGCCGACTAACATAATTGTTTTATTATTACCTATTGTTAATATTATTTTTCTTGTTATTGTTATTTTTCTTTAGTGATTAAATAAATAGAGTCACTTTTATTAGCATCTAACAAAATTTCAAAGAGTTATTCGCCTAATCAATCCGCCCGACCTGACACGGTCCTCCATCTTCCTAAGAACCCTAAAAAATATCTAATTGTTAAAACCGCAGGAAGAAGATAGGAGGCGGATAGTTACAATTTAAATGTATAATTATTATTAAAAATTGCATTTATATTCATTATTTAAATAACTAATTCTATATATATTTAATTTAATAAATGAAATGCATTCATTAATAATGTTTAACTCGATTTAGAATCAGAAATTTTATATTTACCATGAATATATAACATTAACTCCTTCTATTATACATTTCAAGTATAGTTTTAATTAAAAGAATATGTAAAATTAAACAATAAATTATAAAAGCATTATTATTCTACATCTAATTACTTAATGCACACTAACACCTATTATAAACAATCTTTAATCTTAACATAAAATAAAATTATTTAGTTAATGAAATTAACATCAATAAATAGAAATAAACTAACAATAGAATAAGATAGAAGAAAATGTAAAACGAGACCTACAATAATAATATAAATCTCCTTGTTCAAATTTTTAATTTTCAAAATGTAAAAATGTAACAGAAATTTAAAAAATTAATAACTTCATTTGATACTGAAGAATGTAAGCTATTAAGCTAATTCTAATGGAATACCAGTTTTTTATATCATCTACTGCATCAACAGACATCAGTTTATCAGCTATGTGTTTATATATTAATACATTCTCCCCTATATAGAATGTAGAATAGCTATCGTACACGATCTCCGCAGCCAGCAAGCCCAGGTGCTTGTAGGCGCGGTACAGTAAAGAGGGAGCACCGAAGCTTGATGGTGCGGCACAGCGAGTTAAGGAGGGAGCACCGAAACTCCTAAGCGCAGTGAGGTGAGAGAGGAACTGTCTCGGATTGGGAGACCGTTCGTCTCTCAAACTTAAATAGAAGCACTCTGGCTGTAAAATTGAGTGTGCCGGCAGCCTCAAAACTGGTCTTTTGAGGGAGACCTGTCGTAGGCGCGTTAGCGCACGATAGTTCTCTCGGCACACTCGGCGCATGCAGAATTTAGATAATAAATTTTATGTAAAGTCCGAACGGAGGCTACAGTAAAAGAAAGAAAATATACCTTTCTTTTATTAATTGTAATTTTAAAGATTTTTTTGTATTTTCACAGATTGAAGCATCGGCTGCCGGGGAAATAAGCGAGCAGTAGCGTGGCATACCCCATGTCGGCTATTGTTATTAAATTTTTGTAAATATTAGTTTTCTAGTTTCTTTCTATTTTTCGTAAAATTTATCAAAATAAATTTTCTCTTAATTGGTAAATTTAATATATTTTTTCTATTACTGTCACACGTAAAACCTCATTCGAAAATTGATTAGTGACAAATATATTGTCTTGTTGTGACATGCTGAGCGAGAGTATGAAGTATATTTGGTCAAAACTGAAATCGATAAAAACCTAAAACAGGTATATTGTCTTGCTCTAGCGTACTGAGCGAGAGTGAGAAATTTACTTGTCTAATTAACTAGGAAGGGCCTGTACACTGGTAGCAACGTGGTGGCGTGTTGAGCGACCAGTGGCCGAGGCGTGTTAAGCCGGAGCTGTGCTTGTACAGCTGGCATAAAAGTAGAACGGGTGTGTCGAAGATCCGTGAAAAGAACTTGGTGGCATGTTGAGCATCAGGGATCGATGCGTGCTGACCGGGAGCCACGAATTAGCGGACACCGGACACGCACTGTTACACGCTTTTTTACTTTAGACAGAAATTTAACAAAAGCTTTAATCCAGATGTACCACTTATAAACTAAAGTACTCGAATAGTATTGTCTTGAATGTACATTCTTATTTTTAAAACATCCAGTTTCACATGCGCATATTTAATTTGCCCAAGCATTCTTAAAAAGAACCTTGGTTTTATATAATTATATAAAATTATCTAAAATTATTTAATAAAAGATCAACTTTTTAACACTTTTATATTACCTATAAATAGCGTTATTTACAATGTACTTACTTTCTACATGATCCTTTAATATTATTTATAAATTCTAAATATTTGTGATATATTGTATAGTTCATAGTTTTAATAAAACAATTGGATAACTAAAAAATACATTATTTTGCAGTGAAATAAAATACTTAATATATTTAACTTACATCCTCATAAAATCTTCAAATAACAAGAAAAATTGCTAAAGATCTTAATGTTCCTCAAACATTTATTTAAATCACACATTTATTTAAAAATTTTTTTATATGCTTCTAAATGAAAAGAAGTATTTATGTATATCTCCAACCTTACATATTGAAAAAGATACACTGTTATAATTGCACCTAATTGTACTCTATATTATCAGAGGTAATGATTATATTAAAGCCTCTTACTATACATGAAGCATCTTACTAGGGAGAGCAGAGAGGAGTAGAAACTCCACTGAACTCGTGTCGAATTACACGGCAGGACTTTGGAACAGAATTGGTCGAAAAGCAGCGACACACTTTTCTGGCTGCTCGTTCAAATGTATGTATTTGAATAAAAGAGAGTGGGGGTATGCAGTGAGCGTGGAAAGAGGGGATAGTTAAATTCTGCTTCCCTACTTTTGCTTCTTTTCTTCCCCTTACTCACCTTGGTTTCTTTCTCTGTTGCACACAGAACTATCGAGAAATTTCCAAGATAGCGATGTCTACCGGACAAATCTGAACTACCATCGTTTTTGATAAGCTTTTCCCATGTAAAGCGAGCGGAGTTTCCGCTCCTTCTCTCTACCCTCCATAATCGGAACTTTTTTACTATGTATTTACTATTTCTATATATATATAAAAAAGAAGTCTTTCTGACCATTTTTTATAGTCACACACGGAGTTTTATATTAGAAACTGATTTTTAGCCAAAAATGCCGGCGGGAAACGATTCTTTAGGTCATAAACAGTAGATAGGCTTTGGAAAATTATCGATAAAGATGTAATAAATAATTTTTTTCTTCGATTGAAAATTCGAAACCTCAATTAAGAAGTAAATAGTGGAGTGGCCGCACCAGGCTGGCGGTTCTTAAACTCACTTTCGTGGCGCTACCGTGCCATTGATCTATTATTTTTATTTAAATACATATAAATTTGAATGAATACTTTGTATTATATTTTCTTCTTACAGGATTTGATTTAATTTCAAAGCAAATAAAGCGAGAAGAATACTTGCAAATTAAAATAATATTCAAATCGAATATAATTCAGAAGATCATGTATTTGAAAGTATTATTTAAATATATATAGATTTTAGCAATAATTCTTGTTAGCAATAATAATGGTCTTCATTTGTAACATTCGGACAAAGTAATACGCTAAATGCACAATAGAATAAAAATTTTCAAAAACATTTCTTCTAATGTTACATATTTTTTTTACAATTGTATATACTATGCAATTAAAGGTATGTTGAAAAATTAATCTAAATGCATATCAAATGTTAAATTATATATATATATATATATATATATATATATATATATATATATATATATAATATTATACAATCATGTATAAATACTATATCTTTGATACCTTTAGTATCATTATGGCAAAAAATGAATTTTGTATTTGTTATTATCTTGAATTACAGAAGGAATATTTGTACAATATAAAAAAAAACATTACATTCATGTTAATACTTTTGATACTACTTAAACTTTATAGTCTACAATCAAGTATTTACCATTTTTAAATATCTTTATGTCTAATATGCTGTTTCAATTATTATTAATATTAATTAAAAAATTTTAATTGTATGTATGTCAACTGTGATAACTGGAACTAAACAATAGTTCATCGATCTTACAATTTACCTGTCATTATATAATTTATTGGTTTTATAAAGACTAAGGTCGATAATTCATCTATGAATAAGAAATAATTTAAAATGTATAAAAATTACATATAATAAATGTTTATATTATTTATAATATATATGTTGTTTTAAATAAATATATTGATTTTTTGTATGCAAATGTATTTTAATTTATCCATATTTATGCAATCGCTGATACATGCACGCACACATGCATGCATGCACATACGTACATATAAGAATTATTGGAACAGTTGGAACACTGACATTTGGCGGGTAGAGAGAATTTGTATAAAACTACAAATTTGTTTTAAAAAATTCAATTCTTCATTTGAAAAATATTTATTTGCTTTAAAGAAATATTTATTAAACATAATTTTTTAAAATTTCGTATAATGCAAACAAAATATAAAATACAACTGAAGTATCTTAACCTATTAGACCGTCATTTTCGTAATCTTCAACTATATAAACGTACACTATATATTATGTTGCAATAACCTCCATACGACCGGCAAGTCGGACCTTGTGAGCGTTTCCGAGACCGCTTTTCCGTCGGAAAAAGCTGAAATTAAGCTAGTAACCGACGTGTCCAATATAGCCATGGGAGCCGCGCTCGAACAGAAAGCTGGCGACCAATGACGACCTGTAGCATTCTACAGTAGGAAATTTAACACTGCATAATGGACATATAGTACGTACAATCGGGAATTAACCGCGATTTACTACACGGTCAAATAGTTCTTTTACCACCTCGAGGGCAGAACATTCGAGGTAGTAACTGACGATTAGCTCTTGATTTACGTACTCGCGCAATCTCAGGATAAAGCCCCTGTAACCGAGCCGCTACACGGAGTCTGCGGTAGTTAAGTATTTATAGTAATATAAATACGTAAAACCCGACAAGACTACCTAGACTATCAAATATACATTTTCTTAACTCTAAATGTTTGGAAGATAGAAGTTATTTAATTATGAACTTCAGACAAAGAAAACGACCACATTAGTGAAAAGTGCAGGATTTTTTAGGACATTATTAAACATAATAGCATTAATAACTGATACAAATATCTTATTTATTTTTTAAATTTCAATTAATACAGAAAGTGATCGATTGTGTTACAATTAGTTTCTCTGGAGATTTTTTTTCATTTAAAATTTTGAACATTTAAATATAAATTTTTTTTAACTATACAAATGATTTATTCATATATGATTAGTAAACCATTTATTCCAAATAAGTAATTTATATATTTAAAATACTGAAATGTTTATTTCAATTGGGTAACATTTTTTTGATGTATGAAAACTAAAAATTTGTTTTCAGAAATTTCGCGGAGATTTCTTGATAATACAGCTTTGCTCTAAGACTGCTGCGATCATGTGAAAATCTAAATACGTACTCGCAGCAAGCTTGCTATGATAAAAATTGCATGTGTGTACCATAATCGTGCATGAACTTTCGAAAAACGACTCTAACGGATTCGTCGATTTTTTTTGGTTGCTGATTAAAATTATCGTAGTGGCATTTGATGGAAATTTAATTTTCATGTCAAAAACTATAAATATATATTCTTTTGAACATATCTCAGGAAATAGTTAAATTTACAAAAAAAATTTTTAAAAAAACCGTTGACATCTGATTAAAATACATTTTCTTTATTCTATTGAATACGTCTTTACTAGCAGTAATTCTGGAGAAAATGGTGTACAAATGTACCTGTGCTGAGTATATGCGAGAAACCGTTCAGGAGACTCCGAGACGAATTGCTGAAAATTTATCCAGAAACATTGTTTGCAATAGAAACTGTATAGAACAAACAATATGTATTTTAATCAGCTTTAGGATTTTAGTATTAAATATGTTGCAACTTTTTTTATTTTCTAAGAGAAATTTAACAAACTATGACCATTATAGAATTTTCGTGGATTTAGGAATAAATATTCACTTTTCGTCTAAATATGTTACGATATTCATACTAAGCTCTCCAAAAATCATAAATATTGAGATAAATAGGGCGGGGTGACTATCTCGGGATTAACTGAAGACAGCCACACTACTGACAATGTTTAGGGGCCCTGAGGCAGGATTCTTGACTTTTTTGAAGAAATATTATCATTGGTAAAATAATCTATAGGTAATATATTTGTATACATAGACAATTTTTGTACATACACTAATTAATTATTTAGTAAATCGATTACGTTACTAAATCATCACCAGATTGAAAAATACAATTCAAATAAAACTATTATTAAATCGGGTTGCATTGACATTATTTGAATAATATTTTCAATTTGAATGCTATTTAACCTGAAAAACGTTTAGTAGAAAATTATTTTAATCATTTTTTAAAATATTTTATAATTATTATGTGATTTTATTTAAAAAAAAATTTACTTTTCAAGGAAAATTTTTTCAAAGTGGATTTTTTACCAGTAACTGTAATTCGAACAAAACTTGTAATAAACTAATATACAATTAAAGATTATTTATTAGGACTATATTAATTAAAACAATAGTTGGCTGACGTACAAATTATTTAGAAAAAATCATTTGAATTCATTTGAATTCATTTTATTGGATAAAATATCGGATGATATTTTATGATGAGAAATTTACTACATTTATGAAATTTCAAATACCTAATAAGATAGCACTCACGGACCTTGATTTTTATTGCCCTCATCCAGTCGATTTGATTATTGGCGGTGAACTTTTCTATAAATTATTATGGGCCAAATTAAATTAAAAGAAAATCGACAAATATTACAAAAGACTATTAGGTTGGATTTTAGTTGCTACCATTGAATTACCGTTTTCATTCAAAAAAGAAATAAATTGACATGCAATTTTATACGTGATAGTAAATTACATCAGCAGCTTGATAGGTTTTGGGATGTTGAACACTGCTGTTCGAATGCGCAAGATCTCACAAAGAACGATCCATGCGATCAGCATTTTAAATTTACGACAGTGTGCGATAATAATGGCCGATTTATCGTAAACATACCTTTTAATAATAAACTTGAAGACCTCGGGGACTCGCGAGAAATTGCACGTAAACGTTTTATTTCAATAGAGCGAAAATTAGATAAAAACCCGGACTTAAAGGAACAATATGTTAATTTTATGAAAGAATACGAAGAGCTTGCTCACATGATGGAGACTAATAACATAACACCTCATTTTTATCTACCACATCATGCCGTGATCAATGATTTCAGTAGCACGACAAAATTACGCGTAGTATTCGATGGCTCAGCAAAAACTTCATCAGGTGTTTCACTAAATGATGCACAATATGTTGGCCCCTGTGTGCAAGATGAACTTTTTTTCAATTATATTGAGATTTACATGGCATCAATATGTCTTATCTGCCGATATCAAGCAAATGTATAGGCAGGTACTGATAACAAAAGAACAGCGCTCAATGCAAAAGATATTTTAGCAAGAGAATAAGTCTCTGCCCTTAAAAACATACGAACTAAACACGATTACATATGGTACTGCTTCCACTTTCTTTCTAGCCACCCGTTGCCTAAAGGAAGTTGGCAACTTATACGTTAAAATATCCGCGCGCGAGTGCAGCAATACACAGGGATTTCTATGTGGATGATCTTCTATCTGGAGCCTCTACGATCGAAAAGGCCATTGCGCTAAAAAAGGAACTGATGGAAGTATTATTGTTCGTTGGAATGGATTTGGGCAAATGGGTTTCGAATGATAAACGTATATTGCAGGAAGACAATTATTTTCAACAGGATATTGTAAATATACAAGCCGACAAAGATCCTAAAACATTAGGACTGGTTTGGGACCCGAAAACCGAGAAATTGCAATATCGTGTAAGGTTCTTTGAAATAAAAAGGATCACGAAGCGCAATATTTTATCTGTAATCCTTCAATTCTTTCATCCGCTGGGCCTCATTGGTCCAGCAATTATCCAGGAAAAACTAATTTTACAAAGAATCTGGCAATTATATTTAGATTGGGACGAGTCTCTTCCAGCCATCATACATGCCGCATGGAAGAAAATATACGAGCAATTAGTAGATATTAATAAAATATAAATAAATCGTCGAATAGTTTATGCAAATCATGATCAATTTGAATTGCACGGATTCAACGATACATCGGAAAAGACGTATGGTGTATGCATTATCTGCATACAAATCTACATTAGATGCATAAATAAAAACGGTACATACACAACGCGATTATTGTATGCGAAATCGAGGGTTGCAACTTTGAAGAAAATAACACCGGAAAGATTAGAATTACTAGGTGCATCACTATTAGCGCAAGTAGCATACATTATTTTAGCTGCTTGTCATACAGACAAAGGCCGGTGATTTTTCTGGTCTGATTCTATAATAACGCTGGCTCGGATACGTGCAAGTCCTACAAAATCGAAAACCTTTGTCACCAACCGTGTCGCGGAGATATAGGACTTGTCAAACGAAAATTGGCGATACGTAGAATCGCACACGATCCCAGCCGACCTAATATCAAGAGGGATCAGCACTACTGAATTGCAAGAATCAGATTTGCGGTGGAATGGACCATTCTGGCTACCTCAGGAAAGTACTAAATGGCAGAGCAACAGCAATCAAGATTCTAAGAAGAATCTAGAAATTCCCGAGCGAAGGGAATCGGCACAAATCTTCTTAATTGAGAGAATCGATGACAATTTATCAACCTCTGCTAGATTCTCGACATTCAGTAAATTAACCTGGACTGTGGCATTCATGTTCTAGTTTTTAAATAACTGTAGGCATGGTGTAATACAAAAAACGTCAGCAATAAAAAAAAGGAGACAAAACTCCTAACATCATAACACTCAGCACAGCAGAACTTCTGGAAGCAACCTAAAAACTAATAAAAAATATGCAATTTATGGTTTTTTCTAAAAAAGGACAGTCTATTGACAACAAAGCACTAAGTAATTTAAATCCTTTTGTCGATGAGCATGGGTTTTTAAGGGTAGGTAAAAAACTTCATAACGCATCTATCACTTATGCTCAAAAACACCCGATCATATTGCCGAAGAATAATCATTTAACGGACCTGGTCATCGAAAATGAACACAAATATTTATTACACGCGGAAAATCAGCACGTTCTCGCATCATTGAGAAGACGCTACTGGATTATTGCGGGACCGAGTCAGCTAAAAAGGGTACTGCATCGTTCTATCACCTGCTATCGAACGAATCCGAGCGAGGTCACATATGTTATGGGAAATTTGCTCTCTTCAAGGGTAACGCCAAGTCGACCGTTATAGAATTGCGGGGCAGATTACGTGGTTCCATTTCTGATAAAGGAAAAATTACGATCTCGCGTTCCAATCAAAGCTTATATATGCATTTTCATTTGCTTCGCGACGAAGGCGGTTCATACAGAGTTAGCACAAGACTTATCGTCCGATGCATTTGTCAATTGCTTGAAGTGACTTATTTCGCGGAGAGGTATATGTAAAAACATCTATTCCAAAATGGTAAAAAGTTTGTCGGAGCAAAAAATGCATTTTTTAAACTTAGTAAATTGTTAGAAACCGATACATTTAAGAACGAAATTATGAATTATTTATCAAATAAATATATAAATTGGCATTTCATACCCCCACGTGCGCCCCATTTCGGCGGATTGTGGGAAGGAGCGGTAAAATCTGTCAAATATCATTTGAAGCGCGTAATTGGTGAAACATGGCTTACGTACGAAGAGCTCTATACGCTTTTGATGCAAATTAAAGCCTGTCTTAATTCCCGACCTTTATCCCCGCTATCAGACTGTATAAATGATCTTACCCCACTAACACCTGCCCATTTCCTCATCGGGAACGCCCTAACAGCACTGCCGCAAGAAGATGTTAGAGAAACAAATGTTCGACAACTTAATCGTTATCAGCACCTTCAGCAAATGTTTTAGCATTTTTGACAGTGCTGGCAATAGGAGTATCTACTATGGTTCTCGTGAACGAGGACAACACACCATCAATGCGCTGGACACTTGGACGCATAACTGAATGCCACCCCGGCAACGACAATGTTACCAGAGTCGTAACCGTACGAGTTCATCGTGGACTTATTAAGTGTCCTTTATCGAAAATATGCATTTTACCCTTTGAAATGAATCAGCAAGAAGAAAAATCATTGCAGGAGGAGTTAGATTGATAAACCAAAAATTAGAAGAAAATTAAAAAAAAAATCACTCATTATTTTACAATAGATTTACTTGGTTGTAAAAAAAAATTTCTTTATTCGAGTATATAAACATAATACCCACACTGTATTCACCGTTTCATATTTATTACACACGAGATGAAGTACGCTATTTGTATTCAGAATAAGACATTTTCTTAGTTTAGACCACTTTGAAAGATACTCTTTCAAGGCGGGCGGCATGTTATAAAGAGTAAATTTTGCCGTAATAAATTAAAACATAAAATGCGACTTTAAGCCTAATGCTTAGCTAAAGTCACGTTTCGAAAATAAAATAATTTAAATTCGCTATACAAATTACATATCCTCTCTATAATTACTCCTTCTAAGTAAAAAAGGCTATTGAAGTGATTTAAGACATAATATGAGGGAAATCCCATACAGTAAATCATTGACCAATTAGTGACCATATAGTTACGTACCGCCTGAATACTATAAGATCCAGGCTCAGTTTATGTCGAGGGTCAGCCAGGTATACAATCCTAGAAAGGGTCGTGCTCGGACTAAGGAGCGCGACGCCGTGGCAGAAGGTCAGATCGCGGATGTACCATTCATGCTTCGTAAGCTATATTGATGTTCATATATTCTTTGGTTTAGGTACCTTCCCGTTTGTCCAATATAATATTTGTCATAATCTTTACAATTTATTTTATATACTACTCCTGTTTTCAAACATTTATCATCTTTATTTTTACAATTATTAAATAGCTTTCTAATATTATTATTGTTTCTAAAGTAAAATTGAATCTTATGTTTTTTAAATACGCTTCTAATTCTTTCGGATAATCCTCTTACATAAGGTAATACCACGCTTTTATTATTATTATCCCTCTTTTCCATTTTAAATTCTCTAGTACTATTATAAACTTGATCCACTCTCTCTGCAATAATTTTATCCACAAAGTCTATTGGATAATCATTGTTAATGAATATTTCTTTAACTAATTTTAAATTATCTTTTCTAAAATCTCTGTGTGATAATTTGATTGCTCTGTCGATGACTCCCTTTACAATACCTATCTTGTTTCTGAATAGATGGAGTGAGTTCAAATTTAACAAGCTACCTGACCATGTAGGTTTTCTTTACGAATTTCATTTTACTCTGTTATTACTAACTCTAATAACATTGACGTCGAAAAAACTTAATTTATTATCCGCTTCTAATTCCTTTGTATATTTAATTCTATCATTGATGGAATTAAAAACATCCACCATTTTATCTACAAACCCTTCTGGTACAATTGTAAAGATGTCATCAACATATTTTTTATAAATAATTGGTTCAAAATTCAACTTATTCAATGCAATATTTTCTAATGTTTCCAGTACCAAATTAGCAATCACCGGTGATAAAGGTGAGTGGACAGCCATATTTTTGTTCATAAAAATTATTTTGAAAAGAAAAAATTGTGTTATTGAAAACTAAATTTATTGCCTTTATAAATTCATCTTTTGTTAATTTTGTGTGTATGTTAATTTTTGATAATTTTTCTTCTATAATTTCTTTAAATAAATCTAATCGTATATTTGTAAACAAAGATACTACATCCAATGAAAGCATCTTATATTTTTAATAAAGATTTTGATAATTGATAAATTTCATAATTTTCATATCTGATTTCTAAATTTATTAATTTGTTTTTAAAATAGAAAATATTTCTTTCTAAATCATAAGAGACTCTTTTATCGTAATTTCGAGAAAAATGTTTATTACAGCCAAGAATTTCTTAAAAGAGAACACAAATATTATATTACAGAATGCAGATAAAGGAAATGTAACACTAGGATCTGATAAGAAAGAATATATTAATACAATTACAATGATGATAGAGGATAGTACAACTTACAAGAAAATTAATTAATTTAATTGTACTTTTGTCGACTGCTTATATACAAATTAATAAATATTTTTTCATTGGTCTTACAGTCCAATCAAATTAATCGAAAACAATGTGTTCCGTGCACGGAGATTATATATCTAAAATATAAGATTGTATTAACTGTTTATAGAAATGCGATATGAGGCGCTCGAACGGCGGACAAAGGAGAGCCGAATCTTATGCTCATTATCATTGCAAGGCTTTACAGTTCTGCGCGATCCTCGGTCGAGTTCGAACGTCTCCGCGTGCATCGCTTCTTTTTCTTCCATTTTCTTTCACTATTACATCAATTGTAATATCCGTTAAAATTTAAGTTATCACATTCATTTCATTTTTCATTCATTTCATTCATTACATACATATAATACAATAAATAATTGTGCAATATACAATTATTCAATACGCAAACCAAATTCAAGAACCAAGTTCTTGATGAGACAGACGGAAGTCTGACTCCCCGGGCCCGGTGTTTAGTGCAACAGCACGGTGTACTTCAGTACGCATTCAAAACATACAATAAATCAATTCAGTGTTAACAACACGTGGGGTTTTTATGCCTTTAAGGCTTTTCCCCAATAAGAGCCAATAAAAAATTTTAATTCATTGGCTCAATTATTGTGTTTTATTTGTGCATCCTCCATCTATACGAAATAAGAAAATCTCTCCATGTTGGCGATATTTTCAACGCAACACAATGCGTAACAACATCAATACACATCTACATTAACATTAATACATTAATACACAAAAATAATAAAAATAAAAAATTAAAAATTATAATGACAAAAAAAATTTCAGTTTTGTCCATATCATCTTGATACCATATTATATGATTTAATTTAATATAATATTAATATTAATTTAATAATATTTATTAATGGAATGCATTATGTTTTCAATAATTGTACTAAATAAAATATCCTCTAAAATATCAAAACTTGATATTTATATTTCCTTATTTTTAATACTTCTAAAGATATTTTGCTGATTATAATTGTTATTTCTTTGCTAATGTTTGTAAAAACATCATTTCACGCCTATAAATCGAAAGCCATTGACAATGCCGAATAAATGCAATTTATATATTTATGCATTATAGATGAGGGGCTACTCCGATTGAGAGTCAAGTTCTCCAAAAGTTCTCTTTCGGCTCTCGCCGAGCTCTCTTGCTTCTCTTCTGTAATACAACGCCAATTAAATTACCTAAAAATATATAATGAGATTGGACGTTCTCTGGTTTTCTTTAGCTCTCTCCAGTTCTTTTCGACTCTCGTTCTTATCGCCCACACAATCTTATAGATGAATTTTGATGTACTGTTTACTTGGCGTTGTATTACAGATGAGAAGCAAGAGAGTTCGGCGAGAGCCGAAAGAGAACTTTTGGAGAACTTGACTCTCAATCGGAGTAGCCCCTCATCTATAATGCATAAATATATTAATTGCATTTATACGGCATTGTCAATGGCTTTCGATTTATAGGTGTGAAACGATGTTTGTACAAAAATTAGCAAAGAAATAACAATTATAATCAGCAAAATATCTTTGGAAGTATTAAAAATAAGGAAATAATATAAATATCAAGTTTTGATATTTTAGAGGATATTTTATTTATTACAATTATTGAAAACATAATGCATTCCATTAATAAATATTATTAAATTAATATTAATATTAAATTAAATTAAATTAAATCGTAGAATATTGAATCAAGATGATATGGCAGTAGTATTAAATTAAAATTTTACAAAAGAAAAATAATTCCGATAAAAAATTATTTACTCAATTTAATAAGATTTAATTTAAGATTTAAAAAAAAATTTTAAAATAATAATACAGATATATACTCAGTCGTTCATTAGAAATGCCACACAGAAAACTTGTTGCACGTAGAATTTAATCACGAAACATGAAGGATCGTATCTTTTGTTTTCAACAGAACATATGAAATAAATATTGTAGATTTTACTAATGTTTGTAAAAATTTTTCTACTTTTACTATTACACATACTTTATTTATTGCGCATTTTTTATGGAAATTGTATTGTCTGATACTAAGTGATAGATAAGAAAAAATTTTTTTTACTGCAATAATGTACTGGTTTACATTAACATTATTATTTACATTATTATATATATATATATATATATATATATATATATATATATATATATATATATATATATTAGCTTCCAATAAAAATCCATTAGAAGGTTCTTAACTACTGCTACTAAATGTAATTACTAACTATATTTTAGACATTAGGTTAATATTTACAATGAAAAATAATCGTACTTTCTTATAATTTCCAAGCAAAAAAAAATGTTTATATTTTTATCCATTTTAGTTGCCCATTTTCTACGGTTTGAACCATTTTTCATTCATCGAATTCTAACAAGGGTTCTACTATATCAAAATATTTTGATACCAAAGTTAATAACAGCTACATTGTTATGCCTGTTAATAAAGGGCACACATTCAGGAAATTGTAACACCATGGATATGTCGCGTAGTGTATTCTTGTCGGGTCAGGAGATGTATTTTTCATTCGAATAATTTTTTATAAAATGTTTTAAATCTATTATTTGAGTCCGATGCGAGCTTATGAAATTTTCAAAGCATAAATGCTTCGACGCCAAATGCACTGTAACACAATATGAATATGTAAGTATTATAAATTAAAGAGTCGTTTTAAAGAAATTAATAATATCAAATATCTTCTATATGAAACAATGTTGAGCTTTGCAAAAAGTATTTTAAAGAAAATTTGTCTATCTCAGAAAAATAAATTTTTAATATTGTATTTGTGTTTCCGATAAAAGTCGCTTTTTTACAAAATATAAACTTAAAAAGTGATTGTACCTCAATTTACACTGCAACATCGCAGCATGGAAGTATACCTATTCTTCACGGATCGACTGCGACCTTTTTTATTACAAGCTCGGAACGCTCATATTGGATTTTCAACAAATATGTATAGAACATAAAAAATTTATGTCAATGAGATCTATAACTTTAATTATAAATATTATTGCATTGTACTAAACACCATGCTTTTTACAATTTCTTTAGAATTTTTGTTATTATATTTCACGAATAACAGAATCGATTGATTTTATCTGTATATTATCCAATATTTTTTACAAGTTTATTAATATTTTATTGATTGATTCTGTAGTTACAGAGTCCTTAACTTACATAGATATAAGCCAGTTATTCTTTTCACATATTTACAATATACATTGTTTTAATTAATTTCAAATGCACATTTTAACATATCTTTGACAATAAGTTACTTCCTAGTGATTTAATCATATACTGTAAAAAATGTCTTTTTATGAGCCCACGCGTGGACAAAATGATGTGGAAATAAACTAAGCTATTTGTAAATGATGTCTTTACTTTATTAAGCTATATTTCAATTAAAAATATATATTTATTATTATTTTTTAGAGTTTTACATATATTTGTGTAAAGTATACTATGCTGTTATTCCTAAGGATGCACATAAAATGCACTTAGCCATTTGTTTCAATGACACATTGTTTTAAGAAGTTATTGCGTTGCATAATTTATTTTGTGCTACTCTGTTTCGGAAGATTTTACAACAATATTTTGTGTAAATATTATTGTGGTATATGAATATTTATGCTTGATCTATGAAAAGATTAACAATATAATTATATGGATTTTTTCTATGTTTTTTTGTCTTTATATAAAATATTTTTCTCAATTCAGTAAAATAGTAAGTTTGTAGAAAAGACATGTAAGATTTATTAATTGTAAATTTCTGAATATGCTACGAATATATGTTATTATGTTTCCCTTTGTCACAATTAGTAGGACATCTGACTATATCAATGGACTGATATTTAATTTAACTATAGAATATTTTTGGGCTAATATATTAGGAATTTATATGAAATCTTTATAAAATTCGTGAGAAGATGCATTTAAACTTATTACCATGCTAAGACACATGAAACTCGCCTAATTGCAGTCTGTATGTGTGTGTGTGTGTGTGTATCTTTTTGCTTCTATTATTTTCATTATTATTATAATTATTATCATACTGAGTAGATTTGTTCCGTTTATATTTTTAATCACTATTTCTAAGTGATATTTAAATTTTGGAGATGTTTAACTGATGTACGGAGTAATTACATTTTTTATGAAATAATTTATATTTAACATTAGATAAATAGCTAAAAGCGTTATGGTTTCAATCTAATTTAATAAATTTGTTGAATTTATTAAAAAGACTAATGTTCAATCATTTTTTTAAATTATCTTATACAATTAGTATAAAGGGTAATAAAATTATATTATTTTTATTCTTCTTGGAATTCGTTTTACTTAGAATACTTTACTTTATTGATTTATTCAAAATATATTTATTATTAAAAAGTTTTTGGAAGTCATTTTAATATAAAAATTGGCTAACTAAATTTACATGTATGTAATGAAATTCTTTATTAGAGAAATTTATTACTATTCCAACAAGGTAGTTCAAACTAAATAACGAAACCTCGCTCAGATTGTAATATAATATAATATATTAGACAGTAGAAAGCACTAGCTACTTTTAATTACATTCATTTCAATAACGCTATTGTTTATAAATAACAGAAAAGATAACTGCATATCAAAAAGTTGATAACAACACAATAAATTTTGAAATAATTATAAATTTTTCCTGCTGATAAAGAAATATTATAAGATGGTATATCGGAATATAAATAATTGTATATGTATAATTAATGTTATAGGTATATTACATTAGTTAAATTTTTTCAATAAAATAAATTAATAAATGAACATTTTAAAAAAAAATGAATTATATATAAGATAAAATTTGAATAAAAGTGGCTATCAACAGAAAATATTATCGAAAAGAAGTGCACCACAGAAAACTGAAAAGTGCACACCACACCACAGAAAAGTGCACCACTCAAAACTGACAAAATTTGAGTATAGCTACAGGAGGGACTTATTTTGATAGTTTGAAAGCATACAATATGTTGAATGAATTTTGACAATTCATACTGCAGTTGTTTATTCTGAAGATTTGTTTTAATATTGAGCCTAGAATCGTTATTTCTATTGAAATCATGTATTCCAAATAGATATTCGTTCGAAGGAGACAATTAAAAAAAATATGCACGCGTGTGTGTGTGTGTGAATTAGTAATATGTATCAGTTAAAACAGTTACTCTATGAACATTAATATTTATTATCAGAAAATTTACTAAAAATAACGAAAATGCCGTATGCCCGTACTGGTAATGTATGCTTAATCTTTCAGCTACATTTTACGGACAACTACTCGCAACAGGGCAAGGCAATGAAATTCGATCCTGTAATAAGAAACCAAGATAACGAACGCACTTTCGTCCAAAACATCGACTGCTAATAGATGTAGTAAGCATATATGATCATTTGAAAATGTAGAATAATATAGCTTTTTTCTAAAACTTATACTAAAACATATAAAGTAAATGAGTATACATACATATATTTATTCATAATAGTTTTTAATCATGTATATACATAAAATAGTTAAAATAATAGTAAAAATTTAAAGCACAGAGCCCCCTTTACTTGATTGAATTCGTACGATATTGAGCGTGGTTTGCTGCTCTATCTCTTTCAAAACGCAGCAACTATATTTCTGTCTGTTTTGCCGACAACTATAGTTATTTATTGGATTTATGGTTACATTGTGAAAGCAATTTACTTTTTCTGTTTTCTCAAAATATGTGGCATGTAGAGCGATAAAACAAATTTTATTTGGTTCATTATTTTATTCTACAAGTGGAAAAACTCGAATTAGGTGCTCAACATGTACATAGAATTCACAATAAATGTTTTCTTTGCAAGATCTGAAACACACTAGACTGCGTGCAGCAGACGATTCGTAAGATAAAACTTTTTGAACTGTTTTTTCCTAATTTAGAAAAATAGATTAATTCATATTTCTGTTTTCCCATTTGTAGAATAATCTGAAGAATTTTTAAAAATGTTTTTTTTCTCTAAATAATGCGAAATGGCGATAAAAACTGAAAAAGTAAATTTGTTTCCGTTTTAGTAGTTCATCGTAGCGCTGCAACGCCGTGAGGAGCACTCTTAAGTGTGTATACCTTTTCGTAGTCTGATTCCGTACCGCGATCATTGTCACGCAGCGAACTTAAAATTTTAAGAAAACACACACACACACACACACACGTACAGAAGAAAATCTATACACACTTAAAGAAATTCGGCACCAGTTAATCTCTTTTATTATATCTATTGTTTCGCCGTTCCCCTGCTGAACAGTCGTCTCCCCCTCAATCGTACGAGCTCGAAAACCAACATCTGGGTATCGCACGAATGAAGTACCTACGTTTTTCGCTGTGGCGCTGGGGGTCAAAAGTTTACGGTAGTCTCTAACATGGGCATCGGGGACCCTCTCTCCCCCTTTTTATCTCTACGCTTACATCCTATCAAATTACACGGTAGGAATGCATACCAAAATTGACCGCTAGGCGGCGACACCCTATGAGGTTGCTCGCTAATAACATGAATTTGAAGAAAAATAAGTGCTGGTATGTAGTGAGCATGAAATGAAGGGAAAGTAAAATCTCTGCTTCTCTACTCTTGCTTCTTTTTTCCCTTACTCGCTTTGGTTTTTTCTTTCTCTTTTTATTGCACGCAGAACCATTGTAGGATTTCCAAGACAGCGTCGTCTACTGGACAAATATGATCTACCATTTCCGGTTAATTTTTGATAACCTTTTCCTAGGTAAAGCGAGCGGGGTTTTCCACTACTTCTTTCTACCCTAAATATACGGCTTTACCGTATCTAAAGTCCAACATCACGTTGTCACTTTTTTGGCATTCATGATGTCATTATGTGGTCGCGCGTTGCGACGGTAGTGCGTTTATGGTTCAGATTCAGATTCTCATAGCTCATAGGTCGTACTCTATAGCGATATCATAACTACTTGCTGGCTACAGTGCTCCTTCTCATAGTCATTCCGCGTTACGTCACGGTAACGAACGCTCGAGTACGAATGATCGTAAAGATATTTGTGCTTTATCTTTCTCATACTCATTCTATTTCCTTTACCATATTCTGTTCAGCTTTTAATGGTTGCCGAAATAAACCAGCGAAGCTGGTCTTCACTATTATTAAATGCATAGATAAAAAATAAAAATAACTATAAGCCTAGAAAAGGCAGAATTAAACCAAAAAACAATTTATAGAAATCGAAATGATAAATGATGCATCGGCGTTCGTAACAAGGCAGCCCAAACGTATGGACGTTCGCGCATCACACAAATTAGGACTTTTTTTTTAATTTAATGTATGGTGGAACATAAACGCGTTATTATCGAGACAAATACGGAAGAGAAGAATTAATACATCTAAGATTCATCAAATAAGGCAAAGGATTTCTGAAACGTGCAAAAAGGACTCGAAGCTTCGCTAACTCGTGTTCACATAATACGAGCAGACCAACTAAATACAGAACTTGGATCATCAAGAAAACTGATTGTGTTATCTTTAGCAGTGGTTTTAACGAAAGTGAACAGCGGAGTGAACATACCGAAGCTAAATTGTTCAAGGGCTATTTCGATGCCAAGACAAGCTAGACACGAGCGTTGCACGTAAGTCATTGCGCGCACACACACATACACGCACGCGCGCGCGCACACACACACACACACACACACACACACACATATATATATATATATATATATGTATTTAGTCAAGTCGCATATAATGTATTACAATATTCAACCCCTTAACAATTCAAAAATTATTTTTTTTGTTGCACATTGAATTCATATCGTTTCTTTGTTATATCCTGCATTATCTGTTATTCTTATATTTCACGTTGCGTGCAGAGGAAAATAGGACAATGGCGGCCGTCAACTTAGTATATTCAGAAAGAGGATGATGACCATTGCGTGGCGGTAACGCTACACGTAAAAATCGTTCGCATGCCCGGATTCCGATAATAATTATAAATAAAATATCTGCCCAATTTATTTACTTTTGTCGTTTCAATTTAACCTTATAGCTGATGGACATTATGATTCCTGTATAATGATCCAAAGTTTTACATACTTAATTCTTTGCAAAGAGTGATGGATGTGTACGCCCAAATCGGCTTACTTCTGTGCGCACTGTGTAGTTGCACTTATGCAAGCATTTTCGATTTTATATTTGTATAATATCAGTAAATAGCGATAGTGCGGTAAAGATTAAAAATTTAATATATATATATATATATATATATATATATATATATATATATATATATACACATATACATATATATATATATATATATATATATATATATATATATATATTGTCAAACTGTGTAAATGGTAAATGTAGTTATTGTAATGTTTTTTCCATGTGAATATTATAGAAACACTACAGTTGAGGATTACAGTAAGTAAGACTTGCTAGCGCACTAAACATGATTCTAATTTTTGTACCTTGCTTCAAATGTTTTGACTTATATTTCAGTATCTTTAAAGTTATTGAATGAGCAAAATTCTCGTCATAGATTTAGTGTATTTCTTGATAATCCATTGTAGGGGTAAATGGTAAAAATTATTATTATGATAATAGAGTATTATATTACTCTATTAATTTACTTTGGATTCATTTCAGTGAATAATGAATTAATTATTAAGAGTAGAAACAGAATAAAGTGTTAATATTTAAGGCTCAATTTATATATTGTGCAAAATATTTTTATTTAATTACAAATTTCTCATATATTTTAATATATTCTTTATATTAGAACAAAATTCTAATCTATGATTCTATTCTCATATATTTTTTATATTAGAATAAAAGTAAAATTGAATAATAAAAAAACAATTTGATAAAATTTAATTTTATATTTTTATTTAGTAATATACGTGTTTTAAAAGTATAATACACTTTTTGAAGATCTTGTAATAATAATGTTTCAAAGTAATTTTTTTATACAGTAATATGAATTTAAATTCAATTAAATATTAATTATTATTCATAATAATGTGATGTAATATCATTAAACATCTGCTATGATAAATAATAATAATTACATTTTATGTTTATATTGGATTATGTATTTGTGAAAGAAGAATAAAGTATTCATTTTTAGTAGTTTCCATGATTTTTTAAATTCAAATTCTATTTATATTCTTTGGTTCTACTTTTTAAAATTAGTATATAAAATTTGAATGCATACCCCAATGTAAATCATCTAAATATAATAAATACATATATTAAATATAATTTATAGTTAAGATATACTATTTTCAAGTTTTGTAAAATTATTTTTACTGCTTCCAGGTTAAATTATTCAAAATTCTTTTAAAACATGTAATATGTGTAAGAAAAGGATTTTTAATACTTACTTTTTTAATGAAGGTATCAATTATAATGAGAGCTATGAAATTGTAATAATTTTGTGGTTTATTTTATTCAAATGAAATAAATCTATTTATATTAAGTATTTATCTGTTACATTGTAGCACTTTCAATTAGATGAAATAGTATGAGTTTATCAGTGATAAATTTTTGTATTTATAAATTATATTCATATTATAAAACAACAATATAAAAAAAGTAGTTTTTGCATAATAAAATATCATTTAGATTCATTAATTTTTGTTCTGAGCAGTAGGCGATATGCCTAGCGGTCGTGATATCGAACGCGGCGAACGCAATGGACGCTACAAACCTTCTCGCAGAAAGGACAACATAGGTAATCTCGGTGGTGGTGGTGATGCCGATCTAGTCACCAGCTCTCGCTCCAGCCATGCGTTCGAGGTAGTTGCCGCGGCTGCTGCTGCTGCCGTGGCCACAAGCGTCGGTAGTGAGAGCAAACGGCACCGCAAACATGGTAAAAGTAGTCGCAGTTCTGGTAGCAAAAAAAAGAAGAAGCGTTCGCGAGATGAAAAGTCCAGCCAGTCTTCCCTCGCTAAAAAGCCGCTAGTAGAATACTCGGACGTCAGTAGCGAAGACCTCTCAGAGCCCGAAGCCGGGGAAATACAATCCGAAGATAGTCGCGGAGGCAACAATAGCTATACTGACGGTGAAGTGCCTGACTCTCTTTTGCAGCATAGTCGATATTATGGAGGAGGCGATCCTACGGTGGTGCCTGCGCGAGCTGCCCTCAATACGTCGCCGATTAGCTTATCGCCGACGCCACCAACTCTTCATCACTCCCAGCCATCTACAGGTCGACATGGGTCCAAGAAACTTCTCTATTCGCCTGCTACCGTGCATTCTGACCACCAGCCTCAAATTATCCCTGAGTACACTGAGGAGAGTCGTCGGATCACTGGTGGTTCTGCTAGGCGTAAAGAGAAGAAGCACAAGCGGGACAAGAAAAAGAAGAATCGAGGAAGTCTGAGTCCTGGATCGAGCGTTGGTAAAAAGAAGAAGCGAAAATCTAAACGGGCTTCGCGAAGTCTCAGTCCTAACGTAATTATAACAGGCACCGAACTACTGCGCTCTCAGGCCCTAGCAAACTGGAGGCTGCAACATCCGGGACCCTCGCCGCCGATGATGGCTCTCAAGGACAGTACATCGCCGATCTCTCCTGCAACGCCTCCGGAACGCCATTCTCCTAGCGACATGGATCTGGAGTCTCCACCGAGACAGCCAACTCCGCCAGGGCAGCATCACAGTTCTTTAATGCATCAACAGTCGAGCAGTAGACACGTGGAGTCGCCGCACACACCTCTACTACCACCTCGGGCAATCACGCCAGATAATCATCATCAGAGTAAATCTAAAGGTCACCATAGCCCAGATTTGAGGCACAAACAGCATTTGAGTCCAAATCATATGGGTAGCAGTAGAAGACGACCGCACAGTCCAAGTCCATCAGCCAGACGTAGGGATCACAGCTCGTCGAGGAGAAGAGAATATAGTCCATCAAATCATGCTTCATCATCGATACATAGGCTTGGTAGACACAGCCCCAGTCCACAATCAATACGTCGGAGGGATTTCAGTCCAAGTCCAGGCTCACACCGAAAAAGTCGAACAGACGATCTACTCTTAAGGTCACCAACTGGATCTAACAAGAGGCGACGGAGGGACGATTCTGCAAGGCGACACAGACATCACGAGAAGGACCGTAGAGATAAAAGGAAGTCTGTTAGGAGTCCTGTTAATCCAAGGTTTTCATCAACCAAATATTGTATTCTCAAGCGCGAAACCAATCATATTATACAGAAATTCACAGAAGCTTTAAGAAAAACCGATTTTAATATAGTAGTATATCATCTTCATAAATATAATGTTATAAATATGTATCAGTAGTTAAATTATTTTAAAGTTATTGCTAGAAATCAGAAATTGTATTAGTTTTTTCAAAACGAGAGTTATTTTTATTTTGTATGTTTTATAAAAATTCATTCGTAAGAAAAAATCTTAAAATATACTAGAGTAAAAATTAAAAATATATTCAAAAGAAAAGAAGTTTAACTGCCACAGTACTTACACTAGATCTCTTGTTGAAAGAGTAAATCTCAAATTAAGATAAATGAATTTTAGTACTCTGAAATAACTAATTTAAAAAAAAATGCTATTTCAATATCAATGGAGGAATATTAGAACCTCAAAGTTAGTTTTGAACATGGTTGATCATATATACAGATCTAGAAACTCCTATAGGAAAGGTAGTGCTTATTAGAGAAACATAAGTTTGCAACAATTTGCCATCAAAGTCATAATGGTTTGTAGACCTATATCATGAAACATGCCTGTTTGACTACTAATCATACTTTTTGCAATTAAATAGCTACTTTTGTTCATTTCCATATTAATCAAATTTTAAAAATATTATTTCAGATTAACAAGTCATTTGTCGCGATCGCGTTCTCGAAGCCCTCACAGATGGCGAAAATCGTCGAGATCGCCTTCTCGTTCAAGACGTCGAAGTCGAACACCTAAAAAATCACGCTCACCTGGCAAGTCTCATAAATCCTCGCGCAAGCATCGCTCGAAGAGTCCACGCATTTCACGAATTCCCTCTCCAGTACATCGCTCTAATCGCAAATCACCTACAAGTATTTATGAGCGTAATTTAAAAGTTCAGGCGAAAATCAGTGAAACGAGTTTGTTTGCTGAGTTGGTCAAGGACAGAAACATGAGAGAGTTAGCCTTTAAAAAACTGCAGGCTGCAAAGGAAAAAGCAAACCAGGACGAGGTGCAAATCATTGAAGGATCCGACGAAAAAGATAATAGCAATGGGTCATCATCTACTGCAACTATCATTGAAAGATTAAACGATAAATCTTCAACTGCAGGAACAACACCCTGTGCTACTATGGATCTTACAGTTGACGTATTGGATATTCCTGTACCTTCAATGACTGTTGCTCCAACAACTATGCTAATGGTATATGAGAATTTGTTATAAGGTTACGTTAATAAAATCAAATTACAAATATATTTAAAAAATAGTTGCTTTCCAAAGAAAAATTACTTTAAAAATTTTTTTTATGCAAATAATTTTATTTTAAGAATTTAAAAAAAATTACGAACTAAGTATGACTATATATTATAATGTATATATAATAATATATATAATATTAGTATATTATAATATACCATATAAATTATGTCATATTATAGTGCTCCAAAAAAAATTTTTTTTACAAATTTATTTTATCTTATTTGTGAATAGACGCAGACTCAGACTCAAGGAAATAGTCAATTGCAAATTCAATCAACATTAGTATCCATTCCATCTGCAACCTTCTCTTCAGTACCATTGGTGACAACTTTGTCAATGAATACTCTCTTAGATTCCACAGAGACGTTTACTGCACCTTCTACTTTACCTATTAATTCTACAACTCTGCAGATACCAAATACAGTTGTTGAAGATGGATTAACTCCTAGTAAGACACCACCATTACCTGGAGCACCAACAACTGCAATAATATTCCAACAGCATCAGATTGAAAATGCCATTAATGAGACATCTCATATTAGTACTGCCATGTCTACTCAATCTATGCATGTATATAATTCTCCAGTAATAGGCAACGATGCACCCGTACATATTATTAGTAATCCAACAATTTTGGTTGCAGGTAAGGTTCTTTTTATTATCTTTAGACAAAAATAATAAAAATAAAAATTTATTTCAACCCTAAATTTTAAATTTTATTGTATTTGTAAATATAACATTTATTTGAATATAAAATAATTTATTCTATCATTCATAATTTATTATATTTTCAAAAAGTTTTATTTTACTTAATTTTTAATAACTTAACATTTTTCAACAGGGATACAGCAACCAATACATTCATCTGAGCATCAATCAGTACAACTGCAACATCAACAAATATTACAACAACCACAACCAATATTAGAGCAGCAACACCCAGAGATAAAACCAACTTTATCAAGTTTATCTCAAGTGTCACCCCTAGTGCCTCTTCCTGTTCCAGCCCCACCTATCTCTACATCTTCCATTCCTGCAGTCATTCATCAACACAGCTTATTAACTCCAAATCCTTCTTCCTCGTCTACTTCAATTTTTCCTGTATCCACAGCTATTGCCAAATTCAGTACTTCAACTAATCTTGTTCCTCTTAAATCTGTTGATCCACCAAAGCCTCCTCTCGTCTCTTTTAAGACCAAAAGTTTATCAAAGCTACCAATGCCTCCTGGTATCAATCAAAATGACCTCGAAAGCATAGATTCTCCACCAAGCCGTTCGCCTAGTCCAGCAGCTACAGCTACAACCCCTAAATCACTACCAAAATCTATGCCTATTACACCTGTGATATCCACGATGCCAATCACACCAAAAGCTGCACCTCAAAGAAAAAGTATCAAAGATCTACCAATGCCACCTGGTTAGTTGATGGTAGTTTTTTCTATTTTAGTTGCTTAAAAAATATTGGTATTTTTTATTTTTCCATATAATTTTGGTTTTTAGTAATTAAAGAAAAAAGGAAGAAAAAAATAATTAAAAGTATAACTTGCACAAAGAAATTTTAAGTTATGTAGATGTTAATTTACTTTTTATTACAATTTTAATATTTTAATAATTCAAAAATAAATTGAAATAAAGAAAACATTCAGTAATTTATAATTTGAAAATATGACTTCACATTTCCATAATAAATTTATAATTAATTATTAAATTATACATTTTAAAATTTTTTTATGGCTAAAAACTCGTAAATCTAAAATATGAATTATATGTAAATACAATGACATGAAATGCAACAATATTTTTTAACGTTTTATAAGATATTTTCATTTCAGTTGTCCCTGGTTTGGAAGATCTTAGTGGAGAAGATGATACAACAGCTACTCCACCACGAACTAAAGTGGAAAGAATACCTCCTAAACCAAAGCTAAAAAGACCAAAAATCTTAAGAAGAAAAGGTTTGCGTAATAATCATATACCAATGTCAGCTTCTGGTGGAAAGGATTGGGGTGAGCGCTGTGTTGACGTCTTTGAGGTTATTGATCAAATTGGTGAAGGTACTTACGGCCAAGTATACAAAGCACAGGATAAAAGGGCAGGTGTAATAGTTGCTTTAAAAAAAGTTCGCTTGGAAAATGAAAAGGATGGTTTCCCTATTACTGCTGTTAGAGAAATTAAAATATTAAGGCAACTTAATCATAAAAATATTGTCAATCTGAGAGAAATTGTAACAGATAAACAGGATGCCCTAGATTTTCGAAAAGTAAATTTGGTTTTTTATTTATTTTTCTATTTTTCTATTTTTTTTTTATTTTTATTTTTATCTATTTATGCCACTATTTTATTTTATAGGATAAAGGTTCTTTTTATTTGGTTTTTGAATATATGGATCACGATCTGATGGGATTGTTAGAATCTGGAATGGTTGATTTTAATGAAATGAACAATGCTAGTATTATGAAGCAATTACTAGATGGCCTGAATTACTGTCATAGTAAAAACTTTTTACACCGTGATATTAAATGTTCCAATATACTAATGAATAACAAGTTAGTTCATATTAAAAAGATGTCGATATTTTAATTTAAGTTTAGCCTATTTGAAAATTAAGCAAATAATTATTCTTTATTTCAGAGGTGAAGTTAAACTGGCCGACTTTGGTTTGGCTAGACTTTATAATGCTGAAGATAGACAACGTCCTTATACAAATAAAGTTATTACATTATGGTATAGACCGCCAGAATTATTATTAGGAGAGGAACGTTATGGACCTGCCATAGATGTATGGAGTTGTGGATGCATTTTAGGAGAACTTTTCTCTAAAAAGCCCCTTTTTCAAGTAAATTTTTAATATAGATGTTCTTATTTCAAATAAATTCATATTTTTATACTGGGATTAATTATTTTTATATTACAAGGCAAATGTAGAAATGATTGTTTTGGATATTATCTCTAAGTTATGTGGAACACCAACACCGGCAGTGTGGCCATCTGTGATAAAATTGCCATTATGGCATACATTAAAACCGAAAAAGACGTATAGACGTCGACTCCGAGAAGATTTCCAATTCATGCCAGCAGCAGCTCTAGATTTGTTGGATAAAATGTTGGAACTAGATCCAGACAAACGCATAACGGCTGCTGATGCGTTAAAAAGTCCTTGGCTCAAAAATGTCCAACCAGAACAGTATGTTACTTCAATTAATTGAAAATAAAAAAATTTATAATTATTTACATTAGATAACTTTAAAAAAGTCTTCAAATAATCAAATTTACTTTTAAAAATATATAATATGGATAATATATAAGTTTTACATATTTAATCATTGTATTTGTCATAATAGAATGCCATTACCACAATTACCAACGTGGCAAGATTGTCATGAGTTATGGAGTAAAAAACGAAGACGTCAATTACGAGAACAACAAGAAAGTTTACAAGGGAGAATGCCTCTTCTTTCCGTACCAAATAGAGTTGGCATGCAAAGAGCTATTGAGGATCTATCTGATGTCGGGGGGTGAGTAATAGTAGATGACTGAATAGTTGGTCAAAATTCCAGCACTGCCTTGAAGATTAATTACTCACGTTTAAGCGTGGCTGTAAATCGAATGATATATTTGTTTTATTTCTTATAAAAAATACTAAATTATATATAAGAAAATATATTTTCAAATGTCGTGATATGTAAAAAAAATCAATATCAAGTTCTTTTTTGTTTTTAAGATAAAAATACCTCTAAAATTTAGAATTTTAGAAGAAATATTGATTGATGTATTGATATGCTTTAAACACTAAATAATTATTAAAATGATCAGAGTATCAGAGTATATTATAAAGAAACTAGAACTTGTAAATCAGAGAAGTGTTAAAATATTAAAAAAATAATCATGTAATGCTACTAACGTACAGGTCTACAAGAATATGTAAGGAAAATCTTATCTGTAAATAAAGATATGGATGTAAGAAGAAGTACTAGCTGTACAACATCGACAATGGCACGAATTTCGAGGAAGTCAAACGATATGGAATGAAGACAATATTAAATAATTATACACAAGCATCGTTGTATGCGTTAATGATTTATAATGTTTATGTTAATCATAATCATTTCGATTGTTTGTGTTTTTATGCATTAAGCTATGCCTTAATCGCTTTTCTTTTATCAACTGGCTATTCCAGTTTGTTATTTTTGTATATGAAACAACTTTCTGAATTTCGTTGTCTCTTATCAATATAAAACTATTTAAAATATTACTTTAATTTAAGACTCCAATTTCTTTATTATTTTTAATAAAACGAAATTCAAAAAGCATATCAAAGTATACATGTTATTACCTAAAATTATAAATTAATGATAATAATGAGCTGTAATATAAAGATTGGTTGTCTTACATAAACTATTTTTATTATGTATATTATAAACATTTTCCTGACTTCATACTGATGAAGTAATGTCACTCATTTTTCGCAGCTTTATATTATATATTCAATAAGAAAATTATCTTAGAAATGCAGTAATATAATGGGACATTTATAATAAAAAAAGTAGTTTGAGTACACACTGGGAACCTTTAAATAAAATTTAAAAAGTAAAATATTTGGAAAAAATATATTTTTACTTATTGACATGCCTTAATATTTCTTTAAAGAATGTTCTAAAATTTATTGAAAATTCTTATTTATGATTGTGATTCCACATTAATGCTGTAAAATTTTTGAGTCATACTTTTGCGGTGAACTAGTTTAGTTCAAAATTACTAATGTACAATTTTTTAATTGATTTTATTAATAAACATTCTTTTTTGTTTCAATTTTCTTTTTCGTTTATTTTTCTATTAAACAAAAAATGGTGAAAAATATAATACACTAGCTTTTTTGTGTCAAGGAAAATAATCCTTATATTTACTTTTGTAACCTAACTTCTACCATTTATAATTGTAAACAGGTAGTATGTTTTTATTTACATTATCCATATTTTACTTATGAATCAATAATTTCCAAATATATTGGAAAATTGCAAAGTATAGTAATAGAAAATAATAATAGCTATAGATATGAATGATTATTAAATTCTGATGTGTTATTAATAAAAGCGAATATTTTTCATCATTTTCTTCCATTAAGTTTATAATGTCCTAATCTAATGCAAATACGTTTATTATATTGATATGAAGGATTGATTTTATTATTTTAATACTGTATTATAAAACGTATTTATGTGGAATTAAAAATCTTTGATAAGGGAAAGAGAATTCTAAAATTATGCAAAATATTTGACAAAGTAATTATGCAATTAACAATGTTTAAAAAATTATGTTTCAGGAAATAAAAAATAATGGCCAAATCTGAAACTGGAACAAATTTTATAGTGCTTTATGCGCATATGTAGGTAATACAATTTTTCCCACTACCTTTTGAAATTCATTGTAATATGGAGTGTTTATATTTGGGTTATTAAAACGCAATAACCATTCATTCAAACTTGTCCTACTAATAAAACAATATAACAAACTTTGTCTTAGTACCATTCATTATATTATTCACAATATCATGATAATTCATAATAATCATACATTGTCATGGTTCCCTGTGTGTATCCAGTAAAATTTTTATAAAATTGGCAATACTATAGTTTTTATATAAAATTGTGAAAAAAATTGTGTATTTTATTTTATTATACAAGAATCTAATATTAAAAGAATTAGATAAAACTGAAAATTAAGAAAGAATGTAGCTTTAATGAAATATTTAGAAAAAAAATTTGTTCATCAATTTAAATCATTGTATCTATCAATTTTTTTCATAATATCACTTTTTCTTAGCTTATTAATGGAAATTAATGAAATCACGTTTACTTTTTATTTCAGATCCTCTAAAAGGTTAAAAATGGAAGCAGGCTATAATTCTCAACGCTATAATTCAGATTCACACATGGGCACAGATGAAATGTTTATAAGTCAAGGTGATCATTTTACCTCTTCACCTTATGGTTACAATAGTCCTCTAAGAAAGCTTAGAAGTAATCCAAGGGATGGATCCCATTTTACAGAATATGTTACTGAAGACAGACTTGCTCGTAAATTAATTAGTCTCACTGGTGCTTTAAATCAGGGAAAGCCTATTTGTGTCGATGATTTAATGTCTCTTAAAACAGATAATGAGGTACATACATATATATTTCTTTTTATTTATATTTATATTAAATATATTTTTATTAACAGAATTGTATATATAAATTCAGATTATATATATAATTGTATATATAAATTATATATATATAAATTTCAAAATAAGTATTTTATTATTATTTTAATTCTTAACAAATTAAGCTCTTTAGATAAAAGTTGGATACATATATTTGTAAAGAGATTTGCATAGAAACTGTCTGTAAAATATAATTATATTAATAACTTATTATCTTATTTAAATTATATTGTGTTCATGATAGTATATATAAAAATATAATTTATTATGTTAAACAGACTGATCCAAAAGCTGCACAATTATTAGTAGAATTACAAACAGAACTACGTTTAGCTACCAATTCAAGACAAAGTGGGTTCTTGGATTCTCATCAACCTGTTTTAAATCCACCAATTTTAGGTTAGTAACTATTAATATTTATTAAAAATTATGAAGCAATAATTGTGTAGATGCACCTTTTCCAGTGGGGAAAACAAGTCAAAAAAGTAACTTTGACGCTCATGCTGTGTATGCTGGTGATAATGCAGTGAGCTCTGGAAGATGGTCGCAACTTGCCACAATTGGTATAAGGAGTGCACTTTCTGCTTTAATGTCTCGTTATGGTTTGGAACCATATAATTCTCAGCCACCAGGTAAACTGGTCACTAGCCTGCTGAATAACATTTTCCTGCCCTCGGCGTCCTCTCAATCTGCGTTTAGTTCCTAAACATTAATATTGTACATATTGTACAACTTGTTACGATCCTATTTTAAAAAGTTATTTATTTCTAAAAAATTCAAAAATTTACTTTAAAATGCTAATACTGAAGAATTATTATTTATATAATGCCATAATGAGTTTCTTTTTTAACAAATAAAAATTAACAGGCCTTGAATCTTTGAAAATATATTAATTTTTATTAGTAAATTGCATAACAAAACAATTAAAATTAATTATACAATAAAATAATATGTTTTAATTATTTATAATTTATGAATAAAAGATGCATATGGTATAAGATATACAGAAAAAAATATTGTTTATAGTAATGTCAGCCAGTTTATACTAAACATAAGTTACAGGACATATTTTGTGTATTTATTTACAATATAAACTTGTTTTTAAGGTTTTACAGCATGTAGGATGTAAATGTATTTATGAAATGTAATGTAAATATAAGATACCAATGTTAATAAAGAAATAGACTAAACTAATATTTCTTTGGATTAGATTTTTATAATAATGTATGCATAAGATACAGAATTAGATTACAGTATAATTTAAGAGCTTTAAATTTGTATACAAATGTTAATTGTTTATTTTAAGCTATTATTAAAGTAATCTAGTATACGTTCTCTAAATTTATATTATATAATAAAATATTTAAGAACAAATAATTTGAAGTATAATCATTTAGTAGCAGATATTTTACTATTAGAAAACTCAAAGTAGTTATTATATTAATTATTAAACTTAAAGTAAATTATAATAATCGATAATTCTTTATTTAATATTTACAATAAATTTCCAGATTATGTCAAAGACAAAAATATGCCATAAGTCTATAATAGAAGATGCAAGAGGTTAGAAAATTCCATGTGCAACACCTAGCAACGCTCAAAAACCCAAAAATAAGGAACACTTTTCTGACACGTTTGTCAGTGCCCGTTTAATAAAGGCTGGTTTGACTTTTGTTAGCTTAACTTAACTATATATATTATGATGGTAACACTTTTTATCGATTTATATTTTAATAATAATAATAGAATAGAATAATAACAATAATAGAAGCATTACCATTTACCAATTGCGCATGCAGAGAAATAGAGATGCAGATGTATATATGAATGTATACGATTTACGGTACGGTACAATAAGAATTATATGCTATTGATTATATATATATATATATATATATATATATATATATATATATATATATATATACACGCCCGTAGCGTTAGTCCAGTACCGGAATCAGTACGAAGTGCAAATATAAGATATTATCTATTCTATATGAACTATATATTTATGGTCTGTGGTATGAAAAGGGTACGAAATACGAACGAGGCGGATTGGAGCGGGTGTAAAGTTATAAACGTTTATTGGACAATTGAACTTGTTTCGTCGCAATGTTATTGCAGAAATATTAAAATTTCTTTAACAGAGTTACTATTTTTGTACTTTATTATTATTAATTGTTTGTTATAAAATAAAAGTATTACCTTATTAAGAGTTTTGAGAAAAATATAATGGATTGGCCACTGATTTCTTTTGAACCTAACCTCAAATTTGTTTTGGAGTTGAAAGAAGATTTAAAGATAAAGTATTTTAAACAACATGAAAAAGCTAAAAAGACCTTAGAGTGTTTTTCTACTACATTGCGAAATATTGTACAAGAGCATCAGAGTAAGTGATTAACGTATTTGTGATTTACCTTATTTCTATTTAATACTATACAATTTGTCTAATTTTCCACAATGTTAAAATAATTAAGTATTTTTTATATTGTATTTTAAACATTTGGTACACAGTACAAAAAATAGAAAATTAATCAATTTATGAAATTTTAATTTAAATAACGTCATAAATTGGTAGAAAACTTATTAATTATAAAATTTACAAATTAATTATTAATAAAAGTTTTTTAAATCAATATAAATAAGTGTAATTAATTTTGGAAATTCAATTTAATAAAAAATAGAGAAAACCTAATTATTAATTTGATAATATACATTTATACTTGCAGAGTTGTTAATTGATAATATTGAATTGTCTATTCTCAATGAAAAACTTGAACAAATTATCAACAAACCTGAATTTTTACAAAATAAAATGTAAGTTTAAACATTTTTTATTATAATTAAGGTATATTAATATTAGAACCATCTTTGAAAATTATTTATTATTTTTTATAATTTATACTTATATAGATTGTTGTGATTAAATTAATAAATCATTTAATTGGTTTTACACTCTTTACATAATATACTTTATAATATACTATATTTTACAATTTACTATATAATATACTATATTTATATATTATACTATACTAATATAATGACAGTCACACTGTCCTTGTTGATAATTAATCCCATAGAATCTGAAATGCAAATTATTACAAAAAAATAAAATAAAAATAAAATTAAAAATCAAAAAAATAAAATAATTTATATTCTATATTAGTAAAGGGCAACTTGACAGCACCAACCACCTTCAATTTAAATTTATCTTAAATATAGGACATTTCGAATTGCTCCGTTTAATCTTTCATGATTAAACTGAGTTTAGTTTTTAAAAATGAAACAGAGTGGTTCAAAATGTCGGGCACTTAAGGTAAATTTAAATTTAAGGTGGTAGGGGTAGTCAGGTTTTCATCTACTAATATAGAATATAAAATATTTTCTTTTCTTAATTTTTAATTCAATTTAATTTTTATTTTATTTTTTAGTAGTAATTTCTATTTCAGATACTACAAGGGTGATTATAAACAAGGACTATCTGGCCATCATTAAAATTAGTTTAGTATATCATACCACATCATGTCATCATATCATTATATTTCATATGATATATCATACCATATCATACTTTTTTTATGTAAATTAACGCCGTTCTATTTTGCTTCCAAATATTGGTGCTAATCAGCGACGGAGGTTTACGATGTGTTTGTAAATAAAGCACATGTAAATTATTACAGTGATGCTTGTGTAAATCGGCCGAGACCGGGATTTGATGATATCATACTAATTTATAAAGATAAAGGTTGCTTTTGTTTTTACACGTTAAGCAAAAAAACTACTGAATCGATTGCTCTGGAATTTGACATATAGATTCTATATTATCTTCGGAAGGACATATGTTTTTTTATTGAAAATCATTTTACTTTCATCAATCAATGAAGTTAACAGTCTTAGCAGTCAGTTTAACCAGTGGTCAGTAGGTGGCGTGTTGATTCACGAATATCAACTCAACGTAGGCAGCTTAAAAGTGCTCCTCACGGCGTTCGCAGCGCTACGATGAACTACTAAAACGGAAACAAATTTACTTTTTCAGTTTTTATCGCCGTTCGCATTATTCTATATTTTCAGACGATTGTATATGCATACTACATCTATTAGCGCTCGATGTTTTGGACGAAAGTGCGTTCGTTATCTTGGTTTCTTATTACAGGATCGAATTTCATTGCCTTGTCCTGTTGCGAGTAGTTGCGAGTAAAATGTAACATCTGAAAGTTCGATAATATGTTGCCAGTACATACATATGACAATATTGAAATGCATTTTTGTCTTTTATAATAACTTTTCTAATAACAAATATTAATATTCAAGGCAATACATATTACTAATATAGTAACGATAATTAAAAATTATTCTTTAATAAATAAATAAATAAATAAATAAATAATATATATATATATATATATATATATATATATATATATATATATATATATATATATATATATGTTATACACTAGCTCATTAATTTCTACAAAATTCTGTAAGAACATTTAGAATTTAGAATATCTATTCGGAGCTTATAAAATTTGAATATAAACCAGTAATCTTATCGCAGTAAAAAAAAAACATTTTTCTTATTTATCACTTAGGATCGGGAAATACAATTTTCGTAAAAAAATGTGCAATAAATAAAATATGTGTAATACTAAAAGTAGAAAAATTATACAAACATTAGTAAAACCTACAATATTTATTTCATATATTCTGTTAAAAACAAAAGATACGATCCTTCATGTTTCGTGATTAAATTATACGTGCAACAAGTTTTCTGTGTGGCATTTATAATGAACGGCTGAGTATATATCTGTATTATTATTTTAAAATTTTTTTTAAATTTTAAATTAAATCTTATTAAATTGAGTAAATAATTTTTTATTCGGATTATTTTTCTTTTATAAAATTTTAATTTAATACTACTGCCATATCATCTTGATTCAATATTCTACAAGTTAATTTAATTTAATTTAATATTTTTTAATTTAATATTTATTAATGGAATGCATTATGTTTTCAATAATTGTAATAAATAAAATATCCTCTAAAATATCAAAATTTGATATTTATATTATTTCCTTATTTTTAATACTTCTAAAGATATTTTGCTGATTATAATTATTATTTCTGTGCTAATTTTTGTACAAACATCGTTGCACACCTATAAATCGAATGCCATTGACAATGCCGCATAAATGCAATTCATATATTTATGCAGTATAGATGAGGGGCTACTCCGATTGAGAGTCAAGTTCTCCAAAAGTTCTCTTTTATACAACGTAATACAACGCCAAGTAAACAGTACATCAAAGTTCATCTATAAGATTGTGTGGGCGATATGAACGAGATTTGAAGAGAACTGGAGAAAGCTAAAGAAAAACAGAAAACGTCCAATCTCATTATATATTTTTAGGTAATTTTTTAGATATTCGCGATATAATATCTAATTGTGCTTTCTTGAGATAAATATTTTTTAATAAATTCTATTGCGCGCAGGTGAGGACCACGGGAAGTTCGATTAAAATTTACTTTTTCATAAAAATTTAATTTTTTTAATTTAAATTCTATATTACCTTGGAAAATAATCTTCACATTAAAAAATGAAAAGAGTAACTTTTGATTTGGAATTTAATTTTTCATAATCATTACATATTTGAGACGTCAAAAAGTTATGTGCTTTTTGGCTCTCACAGAGCTTTCCCCGTCTCTTTTCTACTTTCAAAGTAGTTCTCTTCTTCCCTTTACAAATAAAGTGTACGTTGTTTATAAATGATAACAAGCGAACAAAAATAACTTTTTTGATTTTCTATTTCATTAACCATTTCCTAGTCATTTTTTATGCTATAATGGGCAGTTCAATTACAACCTATGCTTCACTATAAAAATGTCACATTTTTTGTTTAAAAACAGATTTTTAGAGTTTCTTCATAAAATGTTAAATAGCTGTTTGAATAAGTTTTTCATCACAGACTAAGCAATAAACAATAGTCATTAATACTTTCTACCACTTGCACAATAATAATAGGTTCAGACAAGACAATGTGGTGCATTTATCTATTCATATTTATCTATTCATTTATATTATAATTTTCATTGTTATCATCTATAAACAACGTACACTTTATTTGTAAAGGGAAGAAGAGAACTACTTTGAAAGTAGAAAAGAGACGGGGAAAGCTCTGTGAGAGCCAAAAAGCACATAACTTTTTGACGTCTTACAATTATTGAAAACATAATGCATTCCATTAATAAATATTAAATTAAAAAATATTAAATTAAATTAAATTAACTTGTAGAATATTGAATCAAGATGATATGGCAGTAGTATTAAATTAAAATTTTATAAAAGAAAAATAATCCGAATAAAAAATTATTTACTCAATTTAATAAGATTTAATTTAAAATTTAAAAAAAATTTTAAAATAATAATACAGATATATACTCAGCCGTTCATTATAAATGCCACACAGAAAACTTGTTGCACGTATAATTTAATCACGAAACATGAAGGATCGTATCTTTTGTTTTTAACAGAATATATGAAATAAATATTGTAGGTTTTACTAATGTTTGTATAATTTTTCTACTTTTAGTATTACACATATTTTATTTATTGCACATTTTTTTACGAAAATTGTATTTCCCGATCCTAAGTGATAAATAAGAAAAATGTTTTTTTTTTTACTGCGATAAGATTACTGGTTTATATTCAAATTTTATAAGCTCCGAATAGATATTCTAAATTCTAAATGTTCTTACAGAATTTTGTAGAAATTAATGAGCTAGTGTATAACATATATATATATATATATATATATATATATATATATATATATATATTTATTTATTTATTTATTAAAGAATAATTTTTAATTATCTTTACTATATTAGTAATATATATTGCCTTGAATATTAATATTTGTTATTAGAAAAGTTATTATAAAAGACAAAAATGCATTTCAATATTGTCATATGTATGTACTGGCAACATATTATCGAACTTTCAGATGTTACATTTTACTCGCAACTACTCGCGACAGAGCAAGGCAATGAAATATGATACTGAAATAAGAAGCCTTGATAAGGAACGTTCTTTCGTGTATAACATCGAGCGCTACATAGCCGTAGTGTATATAATATATATATATATGTAAGAAAGGGGGCTATTCATACAATTTTCATTGAGGATACGTTCCTGAAATGTCAGTAGTGCAGACCATTGATTTTAGTTCTCTAATTTGACGCAAAATTTTTCTCTATGAGGCGTATCGATCGATTCGGACTTCCGGCAATCGTGAGGAGCACTCTTAAGGATGTGTAGGCTATATGCTTAAACGGTGCTAGCACCTTGAATTTTGTATTTTAGATAAATATGATATTATAATGATATATTGAATTTGATATAAGAAAGATATGATAATAAATGATATTATATATCATATAAAATGGTCAGCTTTTTATGCAAAAGCGATGATAGGTAAATTACGGTAAATTATTTGTAATAATATAGATTTTTATATATAGAGTACTTTTTACTTAGATATTATTGAACTGTTTAAGAAATCAGTTCAATTATTATTTCGGGCAAAGCGGAGACGGGGGATATTAGTTAATTTATAAAAATAAAGCGTGTTTGTCTTTGTACATCTGAATAAAAAAAAACTACTGTACCGATTGCTATGAAATTCGAAATATATATTCTATATTATATTTGTAAGGACATGTTTTCCATTGAAAATCATTTCCCAGATAACATTGCGCTGGCGTATTGTCGGCAACGCTTAGCGTGCTTTGTGATTTGCAATCTTAAGTATTTTTTTTTTATGTTATTTAACTTCGTTCTATTTATGTTTCCAAATATCGATGCTAATCCGCGACGGAGCTCTACGATGCGTTTGTAAACAAAGCACATGTAAATTATTACAGTGGTGCCTGTGTCAATCGGCCGAGACCGGGATTCGAACTCGGATCACCAAGTTACTAGTCCTTCGCTCTAGCGATCGAGCCATCGTAGGCCTCCAGATACATAGTTTATTACAATTAGATTGTCCATCTAGACTTTTTACATTATTTCAATATATATTATGTTTGCAATCAATTGAGTGAGAATGAATAATTAAATTATTGATATATTTTTTGTTCTTTAATTTTGGTATCTAACATTTGCTTGATTTCATCAATATATATTATATAATTACTTTTGTAAACAATTTCAGAAATATCTCCGTTTTTATAATAGTATTTATTTTTTATTGGATGGCATAGTTCAAATATTGTATTTTTTTAATTATGTCGTAGATTTTGAAAAAAAAATTTTGTCATATGGTCCAGAGAAGTAAGGAATTGCTGATTTGATCTCAATAAAAGTTTTTAGACTGAATCATATTGACGCTTGTCAAAATGATCCTATTGTAATTTTCAATTATTTAAGATCAACGATTGCATGATTAATAATGAATCTATATTTGTTCACTAATATTATAATTTTAAGAACATTTCATTTATTTAAAAATTATTCGATTATAATGTATATATATATATATATATATATATATATATATATATATATATATATATATATATATATATATATTCTATGCTAGTAAGGACAATTTGACTGCCCCCACCACCATATTTTCTCTTTTGGTGTCCGACATTTCCAACCACTACAGTTCATCCTTAGGAATAACTCTTATTAGTTTAGTTTACTCTGTAAACAGAGTTTAATTCCTGAAGATGAATCGTAGCGGTTTAAAACGTCGGACACCAAAGGGGAAAATAAGGTGGTGGGGCAGTCAAATTGTCCTTCACTAACATAGAAAGTAGTTTATTATTTTTATTTTATTTTAATATTTTTAATTGTCAATCTAATTTATTTTTAGTAATAAGTTTTATTTCAGATTCTTCGTGGGTGATAATAAAGGACAGTCTGACTGTCATTATTTTAGTTATTATATTATATTATAAAGATTGTAAGACCGATAAAAATATTTATTAATTTAATTCAAAACAGTCGACATAAGTACGCTTTTTAATATTATTTTAGTTCATCTTCCTCTAAATTGAAGCCATCTCAAATACTTACAAGTAGTAAAAATTGCAATATAGAAATTTGTTCAAACAATCCAGTCTTTGAGAGGCAAGTATATGAAAAATTTGATACTGAAGAATATACAAGGGGTATTAAAAAAATAAGTTTCCCTGTGTTGGGAAAAAAAATCACTCACTTGTTGAAGTGCAATGAGTAAAAAACTATAATTCCTGTTGGTACGTGAAATGGTAAAACAGGGACTGGTAGTGTACAAAAAACTATTACCATCGTGGCTCGAAACGGTTGTGATACTTTATGGGTCTGTTCCGAAACGCTTCCAGCAAGTTGCCGAAAATGTAAATACGTTTATTGACCATAGAAATTATATATTTGTTACATACTTGTTATCCTCAATAAACAAGGGATCGCTGTTCCAATGAATAAGACAAAATATGTCGTTAACGTGACGAGAATTGCGTAGTCATACATTTTCTTATATACTTTTTAATATTATAAGTGAACAGATATTATACTATAATTTAAAGTATCTCGAGGGATCACTTTTTGCACATTATCTTAATATTTACATGTTATAAAAATTTGGTGAAAACTTAACATATCTGGCAGCTTGTTTTCGCACTTTGAAATATTGATTTTTAATTTCCATAAATAATAATAATCTTTTATTTTTCCAAATAGTTTTTGAAGTTCGGTCTGGATTTTTTCGATTCTTTGTCCTGCAACTTAGATTATCAGATAATCGGCGAATGCTATAGAACGTTTATAAGTTGAATCGTTTAGATTAAAGAGATTTAGTAGATCGCTATTGTACATGTTAAAGAGTATTGGAGAGTTAACTGTTCCTTGCTGTAATGCATTTTGTATGTAGCCTATTTTAGAAGCTGTGCGTATACCATCCGTTAAGATAAAACTTTTGTTAGAGATTATATTCCAGATAGTTCTTATTAAATATTTAGGAAAGTCTTTCTGGGCCATTTTATAAATAAGGCCCGATGTCCATACTGTATCTAAAGCCTTTTCGAGGTCTATTAGGCATGCAGCTATTCGATATTGAGAGTTTAGAGCCCAACATATATCCGAGGTTAGTTTTGTGTTTTTTATTGCGTGTATGGTCGAGTGCTTATATCGAAAGCCAAATTGATTTTCTGGGATTATATTTTTTTTTTACAGTAAAGACTTAAGGAATTGTTTATGGCTATTTCGAATACTTTGTTTATGTTTGGAAGGAGACTTATGGGGCGGGAGTGAGGCGGAGAGGAGCCATCCTTATCTTTTTTCGCTATTGCTATTAATTTAGCTTTTTTCCATTTTTCGGAAAAATACATATTATTTAGCGAATTGTTAAATAGGACTGCGTGATACCATTTGATTTTATCGGATAGCTGTTTTAATATTATGTTTGGAGTTCCATCAAAGCCTGATGCCTTTTTACTGTTTAATTTTGATAAGATGTTTAAACTTGGTTGTACGAGGGTAGGTCAATAAGTCTTTAGAAAAATAGAAAGACAATTTTTTTGAGGTAAATTTTTTTTTATATTCCAACATAATCTCCTTCTAGTTCAATACACTTTGACAGGCGTATCTCCAATTTTTTTAAGCCTTCAGAGAAGTATGATTGTTGTAGTTCCTCAAAATAAGCATTTGTGTGAACGATGATCTCCTCATTTGACGCAAACCATTGTCCGCTGAGCCATTTTTTTAAATTTGGAAAAAAGAAGGAGTCACTCGGGGACAGATCTCGTGAGTACGGTGGATGGTCTATCAATTCAAACTTCAATTCCTGAATTTTAATCATTGAAACTGCGCACGTATACACTCTTGCATTATCCTGTAGAAAGAGGACTTTTTTCTTCAAATGAGGATGATTTTCGTTTATTTTCTTATGTAGCTGATTTAATAATGATGCATAATACCTTATATAATACAGGAATTTTCTGTCCCTTTTCCAAATAGTCAATAAGGATAATACCACGTGCATCCCAAAATACAGTAGCCATAATCATTCCAGATGATTTCACCGTCTTTGCCTTCTTTGGAGACCGTTCGCCTTTAATAATCTATCGTTTAGACTGTTCTTTCGTCTCGGGAGTGTAGTGGCGTATCCATGTTTCATTTACAATGATTAATTTATACAGAAACTCATCTGGGTTGCGACGCATGCGCTCCAAAAGAGCCTTAGAAGAAACCACGCAGTTGCATTTGTTTTTAGCTGAGAGCAAACGCGGCACCCATCTCGCAGATATTTTTTTCATAGTCAACTTATGGAAAATTGAAACGACGGTACCTTTTGAAGCCCTTGTGGCCTTAACTATTTCGCGCAATCTTATTGCTCGGCCACTTAACACCATATCGTGGATTTTATTTTCTGTTATTGTACGGCCACGTTTAAATTCATTTATTCAATTGTAAACTGATCCAAAAACACGGGCAGATGTCTCATGAACTGAATCCAACTCAGCTTTTATTTCTTTTGCTGTTAAGTCTTTTAAATAGAAATGTTTAATCACCGCTCTAAACTCACTTTTTTCGATATTCTTAAGCAAACAAAAGTTATTTACTTCAACTGACGATAAAAACGAAACCACTAGGTGAATATGGCTGCAACTTTGCCAGATACCTAGTGAGGAATGATGCTTACTAGAAACAGAACATTTGCTATGCTACGAGCGCCATCTCTTAGATTTTCTAAGGATTTATTGACCTCCCCTCGTAGTTTGTAAAGTATTTGATTTCTATGTCGAGTTGTTCGGGATTATCGGCGTTGTTTGTGGTTGAAAATATGCTGACCATTCTATTATTCCGCGTTTCTTTATCTATTTAAATCTGGAATTTATTTATTTCTGAATTAACTAAATGGTTGATTTCGTCGTTGCCTAACTGTTTGTTTTGCAACTTGAGCAAAATATGTAGCTATAATGTTAAGTTTTAAGGGTGGACAGTGGTTCGGAACCCACTAGAAACTGTAGGTCCACAAAAGTCGCAATGATATACAGATCTACGACTAAAAGAAAAGTTCAGCAAAAATGAAAAGTTTTGGAGCACAACCAGCCGATAAAGCGAAAGCTAGGCGCGGCCGGGAATGTTTATGTGTAACAAAGCATAACTGAGTGACCTTCGTTTTTTTTTGTTGGAGTGCATAGGTTAGTACCACTTTCTATACCTGACCGGTATAGAGTTTAGAACTACGGTTTAGTTGACGTCCTGGTTCCCTTCTCATAGAGAGAAGCAGTAGAAACTCCGTCCGCTTTATATGGGAAGGGCTTATCAAAATTAGCCGGAGACGGTAGTTCAGATTTATCCGATAAACGTTGCTGCCTTGGAAATCTCTCAATAGTTCTGCGTGCAATAGAGAGAGAGAGAGAGAGAGAGAGAGAGAGAGAGAGAGAGAGAGAGAGAAAGCAAACGCCAAAGTGTATAAGGGGAAAAAAAGCAAAAGTAGGGAAACTTACTTTTTGAATACCCCTCGTAGTAAGATTAAAGAGAATATTAATAAATGTATGCCAATATTTTTATCTGATTTGAATTCGGAGATTGATAATGAAAATTTTATAAAGCACAGATCACCACCATCATCTGTATTAACTACTCCAACAAAGGTTCAAATCAGTCCAATTTTAAGTAAAAGAAAAAGATCAAATTCAAAGAAGAATAATTCATCCAGTTCTTCATGTAATTCTATAACCTCTAGTAAGGATAGTAAAATAAGTTTAATGCATATTGCTTGTGTTCTTGAAAAAAATATTCATGATCTTGATAATGAGTCTGATAATGAAGTAATTAAAGAATTATCCAAAAAATCAGAAACTAATTTTATCTCTAATTTAAAAAATTGCGAGGATATGGATATTGATTATAAAGAATTAAGTGTTTCAAAAACTAATTATGGTAAGTCTGAATTTGCAGAAAATGGTAAGAGACTCAGACAAACTATGTTAACTTTGAAAAAAGTTGATCCACTTATAGATATTAGTAAAATTGATAGTCAAGAAAATTTAAATCATAAAAACAATTCTAAATTCATCATTGCTCAGAAGCATTGTGAAGTAATTAATAATAAATACCTTAATCAGAATCTTAGAAAACGTAAGGAAAAAGATAATGAATTCAAATATTCAGATGAATTGTATGTTAAAAAAACTTTTAAAGCAAATAATGATTTCAATAATCAATCTAATAAATTAAAAAGACAAAATCAGAACATGATAAATAATAATGAATTAATAGCAACAAGTCCACCAACAAATGAATCATCTAAACTAAAAAACAAACTTATAAATAAGAAACCAAAAATGGATGAAACAAAATTGCCCCTTTGCAGTAAGTAAAAAAGTAAAATTAAATTATGCATGAAACAATAAAATCATCAAATATAAAAATAAATTATTATAAAATTCAAAAGGTAGTTTGAAACCAAAACTAATTCAGCGAGATTGTTTCCAAAACAAGGTATTAGAGAAAAAATGTGAAAATATTGAAAACTACGGTACAACAAAAATATTCAATTTTATGTTAAATGAAACTAAAAATGATAATGATACAAAAGGAGATAAAAGAAAATTATGTGAAAGAAAAACAATTTTGAATGATGATACTTTCTTTTCTCCAGCTGAACTGAGAAATACTTCAGAAGAAAACATAGTAAAGATATATAAAAATCTGTCAACGAAAAGAATCTTATTAAATAGTTTTGATGAGTAATGTTTTTTTTTTATGAATACTAATATATACCGCTATACTTGCCTTCAGAGTGCAACCATGTCCCTTCATAAATTATATATTGTTATTATCTTACCTTTATAGAGTACCTGATATAAAAGAAGAAAGTCCAGATTTTGCATATAGAGAAGCCCCAGTAAGAAAAAAAACTTGCAGAGCTCAACTACCTGGATGGGATTGTAGGGACTGTAAAAAGGTGAGTTTGAAAACTACTTAAACTGTTGGAAATTAAACACAGTTAATATAATTTTTAATAATATAATAACTAAAATTTTCATATTTGAAGATTTAAAGTTAATTAGTACATCGTTATTTCATAAAAATTAACTTTTAGTGGTATGGTAATTTGCCAGAGGAAGAAAGAAAAAAACGGCAAAATCAGTGTTCCAAACACAGAGGAAAGTATAAAGCTGATGTTTTAACACCAGAAAGTATGTTTATATGACATTTCAATATTTTTTAGTTTTATGTATAATTTTATTTTATGTTTTATATATTAATTAATTTTCTTTTGCTTAGGTTTCTGGAATCCTGTTTTTGATGACACACATAATTCATCTTCCTGTGATGATAACTAGAAATATTAACCTTATTTTTCTATGAGAGGATGTAAATTAATTTAATTATGACACTTCAATGATTCATAAAAATGAAAATATATACAAAAGTAAGATATTTTGTAAATAGCAATATTTATATGATAATACAGCTTATGAAATAAGCATTATGCATTAAAAATATGTAAAATATATTACTTATTTACTTTTTATATGGATAAAATTTATATAAATATACATTTGTATATTATATTAAAACAAAACTAAAGGTATAAATATAGATTGATTTATTCTTTTACAACATATATTATATTTCTCAATAACATATATATAGTTTTCTTTTTAAGTAGATACATAATTTCTAGTTTACACAATAATTTAGAAATTATTTTACAAACTGATCTTACAATTGAAGTTATAAATCTATTAAAATTTCTGTTATTTTGAACTTTGTAAGGTGATATGTATTTTAATGTAGTTTATTTAAATTGTTCCAATTATATATTCTTTTAAAACCTTAAAATAAAATAGTTGCATTTTTTTATTACAGAAATTCTAATACATCAAAATCATTCCATAACATTACTGACATTTACATTTAGTACAAAAAGTATTTAATGTAATTTTTAATAAAAATCTAATAATAAAATATATTCATAAATATATGTTCCTTTCATAGTCAGTCATTTACTTGAATCTACTGTATAATAATCTATAAAATACCTTTACATAAAAAAGAAATTAAGCAAGTCGTTGGCTGGCACCATAATATTGATATTTTTTCATCTTATATCAACAAGCCGATTAAGTGAATAGTTATGTTTAAAGTTTTTAGTCTTTATCCATTATATATAATTTACATCGTGTTTGAGATCTATAAATAATATTGTCACAAACAATAATGGACAAAAATGTTTAAGCAAACATTGCTTATATATATATCTATATATATATATATGTGTGTGTGTGTAAATATATATTTTAACAGGGTACTTATTTAATCAATGCCCGGTAAAAGCACCCGTTAACAGTGTTGTAAGGAACCCCAAATAGTTTATTATTTTAAAAACAATTTGGGTGAACCGTAGGTATTTTACTATTACTTTTCCTCGGAATTACTTTTTAATACTGGAATTTATATATTTTTATATATATATGTCTTAATTGCATCTAATGGTTCTTCTGTTTCCAGTCTGAACTCGTCAAATACAAGCATCGCATGTCGCCACAGCACCCCCTTTCAAGTGTGAACGAAGATTTTACATTATATAATATTTTTTTTTCATTACATTTAATACCATTAGTTATATACAGAAGAAATATACACAATATTATACTATTTTAAATTAAAAGATGGCTTGCAGGTAATCTGGAAATCGTACGCGTCTGCATGATGTTGTTACAAACCGGGATCCTTCGGGCTTCACCGAGGACGTTCGTTCCGAGTGCTGTTCTGCATTAACTGGGTTGGTGTACGTCTCGTTCTGTTTCTGTTGCGGCAAACCTGATTTATTGTCAGCTAGTATGTGCGCTGGTTTGAGGCGGTCTATACTAACAGTTACGTCTTCGCCCCGATTTTGAATAATAAAGGTTTTCTCCGACCTTTTAACTACTCTGTGCGGTCCTTCATACGGTTGCTACAGGGAAACCCATGGTGCGTCAATGCAGAGAAAAACATGCGTACAATTGTTAAATCTTTGTATACAAATGTTTTTTGTTTTCGGTGCCTCGCTACCGAGCTTGATTGTATGGCTTGACACCGAGCTCTAATGTCTTTTATGAAATTCGACTTCCAAGACTGCTGTTGGAATATCCTTAATAAAAATTCTCCCGGGAGACGCAGCGTTGTGTAAACCAATTCCACTATTGTTGTATCCAAATCTTTTTTGTACGTTGTCCGTATATCAAGAAAAACGATGGGTAACATCTTTGACCATGCCTCGTTTTTGCGGCATTTAAATGCGGCTTTCAGCTGATGGTAAAAGCACTCTACCATTCCATTAGCCGCTGGATGATATGCCATCGTCCTTAAATGAGTCGTGCTTGTCAAGCGTGTTAATTCTTTAAATAGGCTAGACTCAAATTGGCGTCCTTTAGGACCTTATCCACCTATAGGAGCATTTAAATGACGTGTCACTTTCGATCACTGGCACGGCACACATGATCTCGACCAGCTGGCGATATCTTTTCGTATTTTCATCCGCACGAAGCGTTCAGAAATCAGCGTTCAGACAAAAACCATTTTTATATATCATTACTAAGGATATTCCATTTTGGAAACAATTAGAAATTAGAAGTTGTTGAATTACAACTTTATGTAAATTAAAAAATTCTACATAAAGTTAGTGTGATAGGTTTCTCCGGTCACTGATCATGAATCTGAGGTTAGACGTCCTAGGTTTGTAGAAATTTCCATTTCTCTCCTTCTAGCACATTATTCCATTGAAAATTCTATAACATAGTAAGTATTTTGTATAGATTTTTTTGTAGAATTTTGTATAGAATATATATAGAAGGCTTTTGGTGTAACAAAATCTTGCATTCCCGCTAAAATGGGGGTATTTGAAGAGGTAAAAAGTGGTCTACTCATATTCAGGGGGAGGAATTTTCATGATCTGCTATCATATTCGTCATCAGTGATTCTAAGAATTAATTCGTTTTCAAAAAGCTACCTAATTTTGGTAAAATATGTAGTCCTGACGCTACATTCCCGCCTTCCATTATGTCTCCATCAGGTAAAAAAAGATTTATCTGATACTTCATAATAACTTTTTCTTTGGAGAATACGAACCTAGTGACCTTTTTCCTTAAGTGGAATAAAATATTACTTAAGTCGCAAATGGTTTAAATGACACAAAAGACTTTATACATATATATATAGTTTATAGAAAAATAGTTTATAGAGGACAACTTTTTTCTAACAAGATATATATATATATGTGTCTGTGTGTGTGTGTGTGTGTGTGCGCGCGCGCGCGCGTGTGTGTGTATGCGTGCGTGTGTATAAATAAATAGAAATAAATAGTGATATTCGATTCTGTTAAAAATTATCGATATTTATGGTATCGATTCCAAGAAGTATTGACACTGAAGAATCGAATATTTTTAAAAAAGAATTGTAGACTCGAAAAGTATCGATAAAAAATTACTAAAAATTATAAACTGTCCTTTAAATTAGGCTTGATTTTTAAAATTACGATACATATATGTAGGAATGATAATAAGGTGGATGCAGGAATCAAGAAGACGGAATTCCAACTCCATAAGAGATGGAAAGATTGCACTAAACAGTATTGTGCCATTGTCGCTCTTGATGTTAAGAATACCTTCAACTCAGCGCGCTGGTCTTCTATTATGAATTCACTTAAAGAGTTCGGAGTACCTGGTTATCTACAGAATATCGTGGCCAGCTACTTTGAGAATAGGATAATATTATACCGAACGGATGAAGGCATTGTATCGCATAAGGTTACTGCGGGAGTCCCCCAGGGCTCGGTTATGGGACCTATATTGCGGAATATTATGTATGATGCCGTGTTGAAGATTCGACAACCGCCTGGTTCAATAATAGCAGGCTACGCCGATGATATCGCACTAGTAGTGACGACTAAGACCCTTGATGAACTCACTGAAAATGCCAATGAGGCAATCAGCAACATCATTAGATGGATTAAGTTGGTTGGTCTACAATTAGCGGAGCACAAGACAGAAGTAGTTCTTGTCAGCAGTCGTAAGAAAGTAGATAGTATTACTCTTAAAGTTGGTAGCTGCCGCACTAGTTCTGCGCCATCTTTACGATACTTGGGTGTACAGTTTGATGCCAGGTTAAACTTCAAAGAGCATTTAAAGATATCTGGTGAAAAAGCGCAACGAATTGCAGTTTCCTTGTGTCGGCTCATGCCTAACATTGGTGGCCCACGCCCACCCCAGAGGAAGCTATTAGTTTATGTTGTTAATTCTATCAGCATGTATGCAGTGCTAATCTTGCATCATGCATGTGGAATTAAATTGTATTGTGAGCTAGCCATTGCGACCCGTCGCCGCTCCTGTATACGTATTATTAGTGGTTACAGGATAGTATCCATCGACGCTGCTGAGGTACTTGCCGGAATTCTTCCTTTCGATTTAGCTGCAGATGAACTGGCTAGGCTGCACAACATATGTAAGGCCGCAGTGGATTCTCTACAAGGTGCTAAAAACGTGGAACGTCATCGTCCTATAGAAATATGGCAAAAACGATGGAACGATTCTGACAAAGGTTGATGGACTTATCGTATCCTTCTAGATATACAAAGATGGATCAACAGGAAACACGGGGAACTAGATTTCCACCTAACCCAGTTGCTGACTGGACATGGTTGTTTTAGATTCTATTTCCACCGTTTTCACCTGGATAATAATGATTTCTGCCCCATCTGTCTGACATTGGTTGAGGATGCCGAGCCCATATTAGTAAGCTACCCTCGTTTTAGAACACAACGTGAGCACTTGATGAACACCATTAATAAGCCAATAAGAGCAGAGGGCATTCTATCAATAATGCTGGAATTTTCTGAAAACTGGAAGGCAGTAGCCAGTTTCGCAAAAGATGTGATGACCAAACTTAGAAATGCCTATAGAATTAGGCGAATGGCCCAGGATGAATTAGGCTAGCTGATTCTATTTTAAGTTGCAGAGGGCGAACAACGAACCCCTGATCACTTGTATGGATGGGGGACGTAGGATAATGTCATAAGAAGAGGAGCCGTATAGACTAACTAACAGTCCCGCCGAAGTATAAAAGTAAAGATACTTCATCGAAGAAAGTTTTGAAATTAAAATATTGTGGCTTAATATTACTGAAATAATATTGGTGAAATAATATTGGTAGCGGGCATATTATTTAAATGTTTTAAATTTTTTTATACTGATCATTTATAATAGATATTTATATTTTTTTCATAAATTGTTATACATGAATAACATTATGAATAAATTTATACATTTTGTTAACAAACTATGTCTAATATATTTATACCATAAACTTAGTATTCAAAACAAGCAAATATAAATGAAAAACAGGTAATAGTATTTTAATTAAAATGTATTCCATACATTAATATCTAATGAACTTCAAAAAATTGGTTTATGAAAATAGATTCCAGTTAATTTATTTTTCGTATTCGAATTGGTTAGCTTCGGTTTTGAAAACAGCTTTTCGTGATGCATATGCTTAGAGCATATACCTACACATTGAGGTTGTCTGTTAACTTGAGAGACTGAGAAAAGGTGTGAGAAAAGTCCCAGATGTGCGAGCAGGTGGACGTTTCTGCTTCTTTGATTTATTGTGATTGTTAGGCGGATTCAACTAGAAACTTTCAACCAATCATAGTAATTGTGTGATAAAGACAGAAAACCCCATAACTCGGACTTCTCTCACTTTCTTTCTCTCTCTCACATTTTCTCAGCGTTTTAATACGGGTGGCAATCTCCGTGTATATATGCTTTAAGGGGATACCTGTAGATAATGTAGGTGATTGCTGCATAGCAAATTGGTTAAGTATTGGGAATATATTTTTTAAAATTTTATACTGTAATTTTCAGAATAAAATAAATTATTACAATTACTCTATAATATACATAAGTAATTCAGATCATTGATTTTTAACAATTTCTTCAACAGATAATTTTAACTACAGGGTAAATAATTGCAGATATATTAAGAAATTATAATTTATTTACGGAATAATGGTCTATACTTCGAGCTCTCTGTAAGGTGATTCAAAAGGTACTGACTCACTATCGCTTGTTCACTCCCTTTATAGTCACGTAGGCTCCGCCTTTCCTCACTTTATTTTTAAAATATTACGGAACACTAGAATCTAAGGTTTTTTTTACAAATTTTCGAGCAAGCTCCGTATAAAGTTAGTTCAACCTTGTTCCTAGGGATGGCGCTGTGGATTTTCTGTTCTGTGTTGTTTTATGAACGCGGCGTTGTCACGAGCCATAAAAATTGTTCAGAGACATGTATTAAGAATGAAGAATATATAGTTATATTGCCATTATTGCCTTTGCGCTGGAAGGTTTTGAGAGGGACCTGTTCACTTGTAGAGAGATTTAGAGAAAGAAAAAAATATTCACGCATGAGAGAGAGAAAGAGAGAGAGAGAGCGGGGAGGGAAGAATGCGTTCACGTCGCCTGTCCCTACGTGCTCCAGTATAAATGCAACATTATCTATTGATATCCCTTTCCCATAAACATATTAGACCACGCGCTTAAACGGACGTAAGTCAAAGTTACTTAAAAACTAATTCATTGGAAGATGAATCTTAGAAGTCTTGCTTGGACGATGTATATTTTCTGAAAACATTTATCTGCTGTAAAATGTGAACTGTTTTTTATTTGTTTTAACAATTAAAATTTAAAGATCATTCTACGCTGCTTATTTAAAAAACCCTCCTACATCGAAAATATATAAGAACAAGCTCTTTCATTTTGTTCGGCACTAATGTATTAATAAATGAATACATTGTTAGAAAATTTTGTTGATAAATACCAAAATTCGCCTTCATTGTACTACTAAGTTACTTAATTATATTTTGCTAAATGTTCCATTTTAATATTTTTAGTATAGTAATAAAGGTTGAGAAAAGAGAAAGCAAAGAACTATATATATATATATATATATCTTTTAGCGGCGACGACATTCAATTTTACATTTTTATAATGCATACTGTTTTACAATCGGAATGAAATTTACCCGAATATTTTCAACAAATCAATAAATTAATAATAATTATTATAATTATAAGATATGATTTTTGTAAATTTGAAAGGTCGATTTTTTTTCTTTTAAACTTCATTCTTGTGATTATTATATATCGGATTTGGTATTTGTAGTCCAGTTGGAGGGATTTTCTTCATTGACGGACTTCTCGGCAAGGGTGGGCAAGTATTTGAGAATTGCTTGGACTTCCTCAGCAATTGCCATTAGAACGAACTTATATTGCTGTTTAGTGGCCACCATGTGGAAGCGCTGATCGCGAATGTGTTCGAGAGTTGCTGTGATGTCAATTTCCTTTGCACCTTTAGCCATACGATTTAATACCATATCAATCAAACAGTAGGTGCCTGTTCTTCCTGACCCATTACTGTATATTAATAGGCATAAGTTTATAAGTTTAGTTATTTTCGTAATGTGCAGTTGAATTGTCTATAATTTTTTTTGTAATTATCTTTGTAAATAAAATTAAATTTGTTATGAAAATTTAATAAATTTTGTAATTATTTTAGTAACATTAACTTTATATATTTTTACAATCGAATATGAGAAAATCGTATTATAAAAATCAGACTAAAATCTCTACTTTTTATAATAAAAAAACTTACCTGCAGTGTACAATTATAGGATACGATCTCCCCTTATAGGACTTATTGACTTTCCTTCGAAACTCGAGTAGTGTCTTGGTAGATTTAGGTATGCTATCTTGGGGCCAAGATAGGAAATGGAACTGCGTAACGGTACGAGTTTCACCGGTGCAAAAATTCTTGAGGTAGAATGAGCGCACGAGGTAGTCGTCACACCAGATGTGCTCCGAGACAAGGTGGACTTCGTAGATATGATAAAGTTGAGCACCTTCAGCTGGCCAGTAGCATTCGGACATAGCCTTACTTCGCTCGCTGAGTCGCGTCAACATTACGATTACCACACTACCTTGTTCCCAAATAAGCTGCCAGAAGTCCGCGGCTGTTTGGAGCATTGGGTCTTGTGTTGCTATATAAGCCGGATTGTGTAGATCATGATCTGTCTGCATGCAAAGATAAAAGACTGTACCCTGCTTATAAATATTTTTTGGTTGCAGGTAAATAATTACGACGCAATTTATATTAACTAAATTATGAAATTACTTTGAAAGTACTAAAGAGATAGTAAGGACAATACTGTAATATAATAAGATCATGTCTTAAATTTGGTACCTAATCATGTGTAATTTTTATTGGAATTATACTTAAAAGTAATATTATCAGTGGTGCTATTTCAACATTTTTTATTTAAACATACAATTGTATTTTTAATACTTAGGGTACGAAATACAAGTTTTTTCGCCTATCTTGTGATAGTATAATAGAACCTTTTTTCTGGAAAGAATAAAAAATACAACTAAAGAGTCTTTTGCAATATGATATTTCTATATATTTCTATACACACACAGACATACACACACACAGACAGACACACACACACACACACACACACACACACACACACACACCAGTGTGGAGTTTTGTTGCTTTCTCCCATCTGGCGCCTCCCCAGGTTGCGGATAGGGGATGGCTCGCTACAATTTGTAGAGGGCACTGAGGAAATAAAAAACTCAGGGCGGACAGAAAAAGCTAATAGGGAGGGCCTCCCGAACGTAAGGCCAATTATGACTAATGTTTGGTATAAACAAGGATATACCCCAGGGAGTAACTCCGGCAAGACCGGTCAATCTCCTCACCGATTCCGATAGAGTGCAAGCCTCTATGGTCGGTGGTAGCCCCTCGGATTCTGGGGAGGGCAAATCAAACATAATCATAGATAGTACACTGGGTACTAAAGGAGATGTCATGATGGATCAAGAAACAACGGATCGAGAAATCTCCATCACGCGCAGAAACAATCACCTGGAGCGACTTGGTGAGAAGATCAGCCAATTGTTGGATTTTGTCAAAGATAGGCATAACGTACACAAGACCATTAAGGATCTTGCTCGTTCCATTAATGCCTCATATAAATGCATTAGTATGGCAGAGGATGATCTATTACAGTATCAACGTCCTGGTACACATGAAGTGGTGACTCAGACTACGCCGAGTCTACGCTCTGACACCAAACGAAGCGCAGCAGACGCGATGGTTTCCACTCCTAAAACCATAGGTGGCAAAAGGATGAAAGAACCACCATTGGGCTCAAGGAGACCACTAGAGTCGGTCGGAGTACCTACAGGCAAGTCTGAAGCCAAAGAAAATCAATGGCAGACCATCAAGCGTAAGAAGCCCAAAGGCAAAGATAAAGAATTATCTAGTACACGCAGGCTTAATGGACGAAATAGGCCTAACTCCATTTTGATTAAGGCCAATGAAGGAGTTACATACGCGGAGGTACTGCGACAAATAAAGAATGACCCGGAGTTATCTCATGTCAAGAATGAGGTTAACAGGATACGTAGAAATGCAAGCGGTGCCCTTGTACTTCAGTTGGAACGGACAGCCAAAGATGCACATGAGTTGGCACGCATTGTTGAATCTAAGGTTGGCCATAGCGCATCCACTTCGGTCCTGAGTAATCTCATTACATTGGAGATTAAAGATATAGATGAGGTCACTTCAAAGGATGAAGTATTAGAGGCTCTGAGAACACACCTCGAGCTAAAGGAGACTAACCTACTAATTGCTCGTTCCTTGCGGCAAGCTTATGGGGGTACTCAGACGGCGGTGGTGTCTGTACCATATAGCCACGCAGCTGAGCTACTACGTGTAGGGCATGTTCGAATCGGATGGGTCAGCTGCAGAGTTCGAAAAAAAACAGAAATAAAGCGCTGCTTCAGGTGTTGGCAGATTGGCCATTTAGCGTCCGTGTGCTCGGGCCCTGACAGAACTAAACTTTGCAGGCACTGCGGTGGAAAAGACCATCTATCCAAGCTGTGTGTAAACGGGCCCTGTTGTTTACTCTGTAAATGTGAAGGAAAAAAGGAGATTAACCATCCAGCATACAGCTATAAGTGCCCGATTACCGTGGAGTTTTTCAACAGACATAAAACATGAAAATACTCCAACTGAATACCAACCATTGCGTAGCAGCTCATGACCTGCTGAAACAGACAATAAAGGAGCTAAGAATAGACATTGCTGTAATCTCCGAACCATATTGTGACAGGGTCAGACCACAGCGCTGGATAAGTGACACAAGCAATAGAGCTGCCCTCTGGATTGGTCAAAATAGGCAGGTACTTAAGCAGTCGAGTCATCGGAGCGAATTGATATCCTGGGCTAAAATACAAGAAATATACGTCTTTAGTGTATATGCTCCTCCAAGCTTGACGGACAAGCAGTTTGAAATCCTTGTAGCTAAATTAGTTGATGAAGCCATGGACAAGAAACCATTATTAATCGGTGGCGATTTTAACGCGTGGTCCACAGCCTGGGGAAGCGCTTCAACAAATAACAGAGGTAGTATGCTGCTTGATGGCCTTAATTCTCTTCAACTCCACGTGGTTAATAAGGGATCTGAATCCACTTTCATTAGGGGTGATAAACAATCAGTCATTGATGTAACATTCGCCAGTGATGACTTGATTCAGCGGATCCTTAATTGGAGAGTAAGCGACCTTTACACCCACAGTGATCACAGGGCGATCTTGTATGAGATTGCAGAGAAGAAAGTAAAGAACAAGTGCAATGAGTGGATGCCCACACAGAAATGGAACATCAGATCGCTAGACTGTGAAGTGTTCGCCACTACAATATCAGAAGAGCGTTTAGAATATGGTGCACCAGGCCATCTGGCAAATGGACTCATGAAGCATATCTCTGAAGCATGTGATGCATCGATGACTAGGACTAAGAGCGGATTTAAACATCGTCAATCTGTCTACTGGTGGACAAATGAAATTGCAGAATTGCGCAAACAATGTCATCGCGCACGTAGACTTGCCCAGAGAGCCCGCACCCATCGTGATACGTTTAATAGTCTATTGAAAGAAGCACAGAGAGTGCTTGTCAAGGCCATTAAGGCAAGCAAGCGTCGATGCTGGCTTGAACTGTGTGCAGAGGCCAACAATGACTTATGGGGACGACCATACAAAACAGTCATGGCACGATTGAGTAGGGCACCAATACAACCCACTAGCACGGTATTGATTGATAAGATTGTTTCCGCTCTCTTTCCCAATGACATTCATGGGACTGTACTGCGCACGCAACACTCGGACGATATACCTTCTATAACAGAAATTGAGCTACATAATGCTTACGCTAAGACTAGAGACAATGCTGCCCCTGGCCCTGATGGTATCCCTAATGCGGCAGTTAAGTTGGCGATTCAGAAGAATCCAGCTATATTTCTAAAAGTATATAATGCTTGTCTTCTTGAGGGTATTTTTCCTGATTGCTGGAAAACTCAAAGGTTAGTCCTGTTACCTAAGGGCAATAAGCCACTTGATGATCCTTCATCATACAGGCCATTGTGTATGCTCGACACGGTAGGTAAAACATTTGAAAAAATAATATGTAGCCGACTGGAAGCATTCACTGAAGGATTCCACGGCTTATCCTCACGCCAATTTGGATTTCGGAAATCAAAATCAACAGTCGATGCCATTAAACTGGTAGTGTGTACCGCAAGAAATGCAATCAGTGGTAAGAGATGGAAAGGTGGCACTAAACAGTATTGTGCCATTGTCGCTCTAGATGTCAAGAATGCCTTTAATTCAGCGCGCTGGTCTTCTATTATGAGTTCTCTTAAAGAGTTCGGAGTACCTGGTTATTTATAGAATGTCGTGGCCAGCTACTTTGAGAATAGGATAATATTATACCGAACGGATGAAGGCACTGTATCGCATAAGGTTACTGCGGGAGTCCCCCAGGGCTCAGTTATGGGACCTATATTGTGGAATATTATGTATGATGGCGTGTTGAGGATTCCACAACCGCCTGGTTCAATAACAGTAGGGTACGCCGACGATATCGCTCTAGTAGTGACGGCTAAGACCCTTGATGAACTTACTGAAAATGCCTATGAGGCAATCAGCAACATCAGTAGATGGATTAAGACGGCTGGTCTACAATTAGCGGAGCACAAGACAGAAGTAGTTCTTGTCAGCAGTCGTAAGAAGGTAGATAGTATTACTCTTAAAGTTGGTAGCTGCCGCATTAGTTCTGCGCCATCTTTACGATACTTGGGTGTCCAGCTTGATGCCAGGTTAAACTTCAAAGAACATCTAAAGATATCTGGCGAAAAAGCGCAACGAGTTTCAGCTGCCTTGTGTCGGCTCATGCCTAACATTGGTGGCCCACGTTCACCCCAGAGGAAACTATTAGCTTATGTTGTTAATTCTGTCAGCATGTATGCAGCACCAATCTGGCATCATGCATGCGGAATTAAATCGTATTGTGAGTTGGCCATTGCGACCCATCGTCGCTCCTGTATACGTATTATTAGTGGTTACAGGACGGTATCCACCGACGCAGCTGAGGTACTTGCCGGAATTCTTCCTTTCGATTTAGCTGCAGATGAACTGGCTAGGCTGCATAACATATGTAAGGCCGCAGTGGATTCCCTACAAGGTGCTAAAAATGTGGAACGTCATCGTTCTATAGAAATATGGCAAAAACGATGGACCGATTCTAGCAAAGGCCGATGGACTTATCGTATCCTCCCAGACATACACAGATGGATCAACAGGAAACACGGGGAATTAGATTTCCACCTAACTCAGTTGTTGACTGGACATGGTTGTTTTAGGTCCTATTTCCACCGCTTTCACCTGGATAATAATGATCTCTGCCCCATCTGTCCGACTTTGGTCGAGGATGCTGAGCATATATTGGTGAGCTGTCCTCGTTTTAGAACACAACGTGAGCACTTGATGAACATCATCAATAAGCCAATAAGACCAGAGAGCATCCTATCAATAATGCTGGAATCTTCTGAAAACTGGAAGGCAGTAGCCAGTTTCGCAAAAGAGGTGATGACCAAACTTAGATATGCCGATAGAACTAGGCGAATGGCCCAGGATGAACCAGGCCAACTGATCCTATTTTAAGATACAGTGGACGACCACCGAACCCCTGATCACCTGTGTGGATGGGGGACGTAGGATAGTGTCATAAGAAGATGATTCGTATAGGCTAATTAACAGCCCCGCCGAAGTAATATTCCCGGATAGTTCCGGCGGGATGCTGGTTTCGAGAGGCCACTAGTGCAGAACTTGCTCTGCCTACGCCTAATAAAAAAAAAAAAAAAAAAAAAACACACACACACACACACACAAACACATACACACACGCACGCGCGCACACACACACACATACATTGTACATACGGCTTATACTAGGAAATATTGTACTTTTATGTTTGACCGATAGAATACGATGTTCAAATTTCCGTTATTTTTTTTAAACGAATAATCCTTATTCCTAATAGATGGGTATCAGTAATAATCACGAGAAAATTAGAACCTAAACCTGTATATATCAGCTCCCAGGCAAGCATCTATCACTAATCACATTGCTTCTTAAGTTGAAAAAATCTTATATTGAAATGTATATTATTACTTCTACCGTTATATTTGGCTAAAAAAGTGACTTTAATAAACAATTATGAATAATTTCAAGTAAGAAACATATACAAAAAATTAATGAACATATACCACATATGTAGGTTTCATTACTACTTTAAAATATTTTACATAAAATTTTACGTACATAATATAATATTCACAAAAGTATAAAATACGTAAGGCAAGAATAGTTTATTATACTTTTTTATTACATGCAACTCCTTCTCTAGAATGAATTGATTTCTATAAATGGAAATAAGTTTTTTATACTGTTGAACTAGTTTTAATACGAGGGTTAGGTTCAAAGTTTCCGGCCTGATGAAGAAAAACAGAATAGCGCGTTATACCATTTGTATAGTTCGATTTGTCAAGTTATTCAAACTACTGATTTGCAGCATTGATGACTTACTTGTTGCTTCCAAATTTTTTACCTCCGATCTAAATTTTTAGAATAGAAAATAGATGATAGCTGTTGGAGGCTAAATCTGATGGATATAGTGGATGGGGAAGTAATTTAAATTCTCATTCATTGATTTTAACCATCACAACATTTTATGCTTCTTTCATCAAACTTTGCAATAATTCTGCGTAGTATATTGATGGTTTTACTTTTTTCCAATTAATCAATGAAGATAATTTCTTTAGCATCCCAAGAAACGATGACCAGAATCTTTTACGCCAATAAAATTCTTTTTGGCTATTTTGGCGGAAATTAGCTGGTCTAATTGAATGTTTAAATTGTTTTTTATTTTCAGGTTAGTGAATTCAAGTTTCATCTATAGTGATGCGACATCAAATTCTCGATAAAAATAATTTTTCACGTAAGTTGTTGATTGAGTTTTAGCAAACACAGCAGACACCTAGTACAGAGCTTCCGTTGATATCCTGGTAATCTCATTCATCTCACTTACCTTTAATTTACAGTTCTTTGCTGCCATTTTGTGCATTTTCTTAATAATTTCGGGAGTTAGGACCTCAACGGGACGTCTGAACGAGATTCATAAGCAGTGTTCGTACGAAATTTCTTAAATTCAGAGACCCACCTTTGAATATGATGGAGTAGAATCTTCAATGTAAAATTAGGTTCCTCTTTAATTTCAAGTAGTGTTCCTCCTTTTCCATAGAAATATTTAATGATCATGCACTTTTCTACTTTTTCCATTTTCAGATAAGTCATAGAGGCGTCGTATTCAGTAAGCTCATAAATGCCTACTAATCGAGTAATCATTCTAGACAATTATAGAAAAGTTATTGAGATGTATTACTATATAATACAAGTCAGAAATTAGTCCTGATAGCATCATTTCTAGGTTAGGCAGGAAACATTTCACCCTACCATATGATCAAATTTGATCCGGAATGGTCTATTTAAATTCCGCGTGTAAACTGAATCTGTAAAAGATTTTTTTTCTTATATTGGTACAACCGTTCTTGATGTTCGTGTGACATTTGAGTGCCATATTTCCATTAGTGTGTGTTTGTCAGCTGTTTGTTTACGACGCAGAAAGTTTGTCTGGCGATATTGACTGGAAAAAAGTTTTTGTTTCCAATGGAATTACGGCTACGGAATCGTTCAAAATGTTGCAGAAGTGTTTTGGGGAGTCTACTTTATTGCTAACACAAGTATATGAGTAGCACAAAGCATTCAGTAAAGGTTGTGAAGTTGTTGAAAACTTGCCTTATGCAAGTCGCCCCTCCACCTCTGCTAACGACGATAACATCGAAAAAGTTGAGGAAATGGTGCTTAAAATCGTCTTATCGGTATCAGAAAGATAGCAGAAGCTCTCAACATCTCTTAAGGATCGACTCAACATGTTTTGCATATGAAGCGTGTCAATGCTAGACTCGTTCCAAAACATCTAAATCTTTTGCAAAAACAAAGTCGAGTAGAGGTCGTAAAAGAGATGCTTTAAAACGTAGCTGAGGATTCTATATTCATCAAATGCATCATTACTGGTGACGAGACAGAGGTTTATGAATATGACGACGAAACTGCCCAACAATCTAGCGAATGGCATTCCAAAAATGAGTCGAAACCGAAAAAACCACGCCAAAGTCGGTCGAAAATCAAGGCGATGCTCATCGTTTTTTTCTATTACTATGAGGTGGTTCATCACGAATTCGTTCCAGGAGGTCAAACGGTCAATAAGGAGTACTAATTGGCCGTTTTGAGGCATCTACTTAAAGGAATTCGTCGGGAACGACCGGATTTGTGGGCAGATAATTCATGGTGTTTTCACCATGAAAATGCGCCGGCACATTCCAGTATGACTGTGTCTGATGCTTGGGCCAACACGAAATGAAAGTCATCGCTCAGCCACCGTATTCGCCAAATATCGCTCCCTGTGAGTTTTTTCTCTTTCCGAAACTCAAAAATCCGCTTAGGGGAATGCACCATGAGTCCATTGAAGCCATAAAAAGTAATTCGCTAAAGGAACTGAAGGCCTCATGTGAGGCTTACAACAGGTATATGGAAAATTGGATTAAGCATTGGCATGCTTGTATTGGCTTGAAAGGAGCCTATTTTAAAGGCGATAATAAAGATTTGTATTAAAGTATGTAACAAAGTCGTTTTTGTTTATCAATAAGGGTCAAATTTGATCACATACACTCGGGATAGTCTAGAATTCTTACCTTAATCGGAATATATAAAACAGTTTTTCTTTCCTGAACTGGAACTTAGTCTGACAATTTCTATCAAATGATATTTTACTAATTAAATAATAGGAAAAAATTGAACTTTCAGAAATATATTCCATTTTTCCAAAGGAAACAAAAGAAAATATTTAACGCGTTTCACACAAACTTGGGTATGTGTAAAAAATACAATATTTCTTATTAGAAACCTCAGATATTCAATATACACAGCTCAAGTAAGTGAAAATAGTGTTTTCATATTGTAAATTGTATATAATAAGTACTATAATAGTATTTTTACCGCAATTTGAAAATAATATATTTGTCAAAATTCAGGTTGTTTAACAACTTTTGCAAATGTTGAACTTATCAATTAAATGCTAGATCATAGTATTAAACTGACATTCAGAATTTTATTTTATTATTTCTAAATTCAGCAAAAGAAAGTATTGAAATCAATTTTTACATGTTATCGGTATGAATAATATGTATATGTACCAATTCGTTTCAGTAGCATGAAAGTTACTTTTTAAATGTCTGGAATAAAAACAAGATTATTGTTCGAATATCATACCTATACACTCACTTATTTTTAAAATGGGAATACAGTACTAAAAACGTATAATTTAAAAATTAGTTTGACATATATTTATGCGCTCGTCTTTAAAAAGCTTATGATAATTTAAATGGTTGAAAAATGTTGAGAAATATTAACTTTTGCAGAAGAGCACGTAAAATCTACTATAAATCCTAGATTCGGTACAAATATTCGAGAATGTGTAATATTTGTATACATTGGTAGCAATTTCATGTATGATTAATGTTATGAAGCGAACTTAGTTTCCGACCTGTTTTAACGAAAATAGGGCATTTATGATAGAAAATGGATACACGTTAGCTTACTTAAAATATTTTCTGTCATTTTCTACTACTTTTTTCCATCCTTTTACCAATATGGCGATACCGTGGCGAAAGAACGATGGTGGTTTCGAGGCGATCCAATCCACAAATTCTCGCACTTCTTAAACATTCGGGAGTGCGTATCACCGAGGTCATACTGCATTGATCTGAAGAGGTGGTAATCTGAAGGCACAATGTCTGGCGAGTATGTCTGGCGCGGTAACACTTTTCATTCTAGCTCCCACAAGGTGTTTTTGACGGCATTCGCAACATGTGGCCGGGCGTTGTCATGTAAGAGAATGACTTCGCGCCTATTGCTCGGGATTGCTGATCTATGTTCGATTGATTTCTGTTGAAAATCATTCATTTGGCGTCTGTATATCTTGGCAGTGATGGTTTCATTCGGTGTTAGCAACTCGTAGTACAGCACACTCTCTTGGTCCCACCAAATGCACAGCAATACCTTTTGGCCGTCGATGTTCCGTTTTGGTGTCGATGTGGATGGTTGGCCTGGGTCCATCCATGACTTTTTGTGCTTAGGATTGTCATAGTAGATCCATTTTTCGTATGTGTGAGTGTGTGTGTACGCTTACGTGTATACATGTGTTGTGATACGTATACAAGCATATATGTGTATCCTTTGCACGAATATACCAGATAAAAGGAGCGCTATCACCATTATTATACTAACTTATTATTGTTGTTATTATCATTATTATTAGACTAATGTTATTATTATAAATTATTATTATGATAAATTGGCAGTTGGCTCGAAATTACACGAAAAGCGACGAATTCTAACAAATAATTTGCTATAGATTAGCCAAAAAAGGCAAAATTAGCAGTTTTCCTGGTGACCCGACTTCTACGAAGTCGTTTTACACGAATTCTTCCAAGAATTAAAAGCACTATCTAAAGCTCTATAAAACCCTGCCGACAATCATCTCCCGATCTAAAACTATTAGTTTGATCTATGTTACAAGGGCTCCTCAAAAACCAGACAGCTAATAGTTCTCTTGTCCTGAAGACATGGTGATTCTTGTTGCGAGGCGTTCCTTAAAAGACCAGCAATTCTCTTCTTCTTAGATATTTTCTACTCCCTTAGTTCTTGATCCTGGTTGCGAAGTGCTCCTCATAAGAACAGCGGCATTACGTATTTTGTTATATTTACGTCCCTATTAATATCACTCCGATTCGTCTAAATTCTAAGTTCCCCGGTGAAAATAGCACCAGGCATTCAAGCACTTAAATGGCGCTGAATTATTAAAGTAGCGAAAAAGAGCGAGCTTTAAATATTAAATATAGTACAATAATTATATTCAGTTTATTTAATTCTTTTTCTCGATATTTTTATTTCTTGCAGAAATATCCCACAACATCGAGGTGATGTTCCATGTAATTTAGTTGAATAAATTATTATTTTTTATTCTTACGAAAAATATAGAGTGTGTTCTATTAATGTTATTTTATTAGATCCACCGTTCGCTCCTGCAAATACTTCCATCCTTCTAGGAGTATTACCGCGTCAACTATCCCGAGGTGGATAGGAACGTTACAAAATGATATTCATCTTCTCATTGTCAACATATTATTGGATATTGAAATGCATCGTATGGTCGATAATTTCTGCGATTCCTTGAAGGTTACTGGCTCTGAGTTTCCTGATACTAACGTTGATAATGGTTCCGGCTATACATGTAGATCAGGCAATTTTACTTTACGTCAGTACTTTAGGATGGTAATTGAACAGCACTCTCAGTTCTGAAGTTACCATTTTTGCAAAGAATTAAGATGCCAACTAACAATAGCAGCCAACATTTAGAAATTGGAATCAAGATTTTTGATCTTTAAATATAGGATTGCAACGATCCGTCTCCTATCTTCTTCTTGCAGTTTTTATATCTAGATAGTTTTAGGGTTCTTAGGAAGATGGCGGATCGTGTCGAGATGGGCGGATTCGAGGATCGCCTCGTCATTAATACATCGTTAATTTTATCTCTGAGAACGGAGCGCCTTTTCTCAGAGAGAAAGTCTAACTTTTAACTTTTTGACGGATTTTATGATTTCTCGACGATCGGTGTGTATTAATTCAAGGGGCGTCTCGTTATTAATACACGTTTAATTTTATCTTTGACAAAGGAGCGCCTTTTCTCAAAGATAAAATCTGACTTTTAATTTTTTACAGATAAACGGAATGCCCTACGGAGTTTAATACATTATTTCGAGGAGCGCCTCGTCAATAATAGATTTTCTAATTCTATTTCTGACAAAGGAGCGCCTTTACTCAGAAATAGAATTTTTCTTTTTTCGTTGGCCTTCTCGAGTGTCGCTCGGTGTAGTATTTCTTGTTAGCAAGGGAGCACCCTTTCGTACATAAGAAATTATATCTTCAAACGCGCAAAGGAGCGCCTTTTCCTCGTTGAAGAGTTTGCACCGGGAGACGACGGGTTGGTCGGTCGAATTTTGCTGTTTTCCTTTCTTCACTTGAGAGGTACCTTCCTCAGCAAGTGCCGAAAACGAACAGGCCTTCTATCGAAAAATAATGCACTTTTATACGAACGAAAAGTACGTTATTTCATTTTAAATTATAATTTTTTACGGTTCTTATTGGTCGTTTATTTATTTACTGACCGCTGTTAGTACCTAGCTATATTATTATATAATATAAGTAGACTAGCTTTTATTTAACATTGAACATAATTTTTTCGGTTCTTATTGGTCGTTTATTTATTTACTGACCGCTGTTAGTACCTAGCTATATTATTATATAATATAAGTAGACTAGCTTTTATTTAACATTGAACAATGCGCGTTATTTATTCGCTATACTATATCTATATAACTATAATACCTATTACTCGCGGCTGATTAATCCACGCTACAGGATGAATATAGAATGACTCACAAAAAAGCATTGGAATCACTTGATCGTACATTAAAATTTTTGAGTTGACGTTAACGGACAGTCCTTCATTGGAGCACTAATTTTATTGTCTGCTGATTTTCAACAAACTCTGCGAGTTAAAATATTATTGTAACGTAGGAAATTACTTTACCAATAATTGCAAAACCTGCACAGACTAGTCGAAGTGGTTACACGAAATTGTACTGTATATAAATATACACATATTCTACTATTGTTAGAAACAATACGCAAGAAGCATAAATATTTTGATATATTAGGAGCGCAGAATAGTAAAAGAGGTGGTATGTGTTGGTATAATATATATATATATATATATATATATATATATATATATATATATATATATATAATTTAAATATATTTATTTCTTAATGTAACTTTATTTGAATTAATTTTATTCTCCAAGACAAAATTATTAATTTTTCTCTAGAAATATTATCATAGGGTCAAATTATCTATAGTACTATCGATTTATACATCGAGAATTTGGAACATAGATATAACATTTAACTGTTTAATAAATAACTTGCATTATTGTCTCATGCGAAGCCGGGATGGGGGCTACTAGTATATAAGTATAGACGAAACTCGTACGACTTCTCCTATTCTGTTCTCCTAATGCGCCAGAATCTTTAATCTTTTCGTGACATATCTCTAATGATGATACATTTTTATTATGATCTATATATTTTTTTAAATTCGTGCAACCTCTTTTACTATTATTTATTCATCTTGTAATTATTGTTAAATTAATTTCTTACTTTTTTATAATACTTTTTGTATTGAATTTAAAACAAAAACCTAATTCTGTTTGTATAGATTATCTAGTGAAATTTTAAAGGTGATCAGTTGAGTATTTTTGACGACTACTAAGAACACACATGTATACAGTTTTAGATTCGATTTAATATAGACAAATTTAGAAACAGATGCTCTTCTACGCTTAAGCTCGTCTTCAAAGAGTTTTAATTCAAGCCCATAAAAGTTCTCCTTATATGTATAGGTGCCGCTGGTATACGAGAACGAGTATTTTACAATTAGTTATAAAATGTTATGAGTCAATTAAGCTGCCGTGTATCACTCTCGACAATATTTAATTAATTGACTAACATACTGTGCTTTGTATCGACTTGAAAAATATAACATAGGCCTTCAAAGTAATATGAAATTTTTAGTTCAATACTTTTCTACACACGGTAACGTTAATATGCATTTCATTTCTAACTTCTTTATAATATATGTACAAAAACGACTACGAATATAACTATTATAACAGACACAGAATATATATAGTTTTTCAATTTATTTATGTACGTATACATAAAATTTACTAGAAGAGCTATAATATTATGAATTAAATAATACTTACAATTTTTGACGCATTTATATAATCCGAATTCTTAAGGTTAACAAAATCATTAAGAATTACTCGAGAATGGTCGTATGGAAGTGTAGCACCATCACGATTACATTCTGTATTTCCTTCTGCTTCAGGTACACTGGTTGAATATGGCTTGGCTTCGTAAGCACAGATTGCTGCCCATTCATCGTCAAGTTTATCTTGATTTTTTAAATGCTCCTCCATATATGACTGCAATATATATATTCCTGTTTCATTCTTAAACCATGTAAATGTGTTTTTTATCAATATAATTTTAACAGAGAACTAAATTCATGAGTTTATATTTATTTATTCTAATCACACCATGTGGCGCGGTAGCGCCACGAAGGCGAGTTTGAGAACCGCCGGCATGCCGCGGCCGTTACACTATTTACTTCTAAATTGAGATTTCGAATTTTCCATTAATGAAAAAAATGATTTATCATTTCTTTATCGATAATTTTCCAAAGCATACCTACTACTTATGACTTAAGGAATCGTTTCCCGCTGGTATTTTTGGCTAAAAAACAGTTTTTAATATAAAACTCCGTGTGTGATTATAGAAAAGAGTCAGAAACACTTTTTCTATATATGTATATAGTAATAGTAAAAACACGATAAAAATTTCAGCACTAAGACCGTCCAAACTGTAGTAAAAGTCAGCACTAAGGCATGTTTATAGTATAGTAAAATAATATATAGTATAGTAAGACGCTTTAGTTTAATAATATGAGGTTATGCACGAACGTTTGATGTATTTTGATAGACTTTCCTTCTTCCATCAAACAATTATATTCATCGTCTCACTTTTGGCATGTTTTACATATTATAAAAAATTTATATAATATACTTTCAGAAAGTTTCAAAAATTAACAAAAAAATTTTTTTTAATTAAATTAGAAATAAGAATAATAAGAATGATAAGAAAATAAGAATGAATTATCAGAAAAAATAGCACAAGAATGTTCACCTAAAAACATCGATGATTCAAGATAATTAACTCTTTTTTATGAGTCAACGCATGAATAGTATTTATTTGTAAAATATATTTTTATGAATTTTAAGTAATGATTTTTTAACCTTCTCATGTAATATTTAAATACTCATATTTTATTTGCCCTCTGATTATGATAATTTGATACCAAGTGCATATTAATTATAATATCTATTATTCGTCTGCTTATTATACTTTTCTTAACACTTTTAGAAAAATCCATGAGTTATGCCATTTGTCCCGAATGTACAAATTATGTGAAAATGGATTCGGAGTTCTAAATGATTTCGTTATTTTTTTAAGCTGTATTTTCGTTAAACTATCGATTTATGTATTTGTTTCAGATTTTAGCTATATTGTATTTTCACATAATTTTGTCCACGCGTAGACTCATAAAAAGCACAAATATAGCAATCAGAAAAAATAGCAGTAGAATGTTTATCTAAAAATATCTTTTTTATGACAAAATAATGTGAAAATAAACTCGCCTATTTGTAACTGATCTCATTACTTTATTAATCTGCATTTCCATTGAAATAATTTATTTATTATTATTTTTTTAGAGTTTTTGATATATTTTTGTAAACTATACAATTTGTTATTTAAAGAAATGTATATGTTTTATGTCGGAAGATTTTAGAAAAATTTTATTAGTAAATATTATTCAATTATATGAAAAATTTTTTGTTTTACTATGAAAAGAGTTACAATATAAATACATATATTATTATGAATGTATTTTTATTTTAATAAATTACTGAATTTAGAAAAATATTTTATATAAGGTTTTTTAAAATACTGCAATGGGGATTGTAATCGATCACACCTGCAAAATAAAAGTAATCATGAGTACGAGGTTAATGAAATTAAACTAATTATAACTGCTGAACCGAGCAGGCTTTTCCCTCCTGGATCCGTAAAGGAAGTACAGTAGGAAAGAGGAATAATAACGATCGTGAAGAGCGAAAAAGAGCGGAAGTAGAAGCCAGCTGTATGTGCACACACAGCTGGAAGCGACTGCATGCCTTAGGAAGGTGCAGACATAAGAAAAAAAGGTAGGAAGAGAGTTGTAGAGAGAGATATATGCGCATGCAGGAGCATGCAGCTGCATACATGAAAATAAAGAGAAAGAGATAGATAGAGATGTATGTACATGCAGGAAAATAACTGTATACATGGAAAATAAAGAGAAAGAGATAAAGAGAGATGTATGTCCATGCAGGAGAATAACTGCATACATGAGAGATAAAGAGAAAGAGAGAGGCAAAGATAGAGAGAGATAGAAATACAAGAAGAAGGTGCACATAAAGAGAATAGAGAGAGAAAGATAGAGAAGAGTAGATATGCAAAGGAAACTAGAGGTTATGTTGATATGTAACATACATAACTGAATGCAAGGAAGATAGCAAGAGAGAGTAAGGAAGGTACCTGGAGAAAACTAAAGAATAGTGCATACATGGCGAAGATTCATAAGCCATGTGGACGATGCAAGCTGGAAGTGGAAGATTGGAAACACGTGGCCGCACCAGGTTATATACGGCCTACCGGACGCCGCACTGGCCGCTGCCTTAACGCATATAAGGAAGCAACAAGATGACGAAAAATTCTGCACCAAAGGGACGCACACTGAGCTGAACATCAGCAACTCAACAACGACGGAAGGGCGCTCGAACACGCTGAAAAAATACAGAAGAGTTGGTAAAAGCCGGGGAGATACGGCATGCGCCGTCCGCACAGCAGATGGGCACGCTGGAAGTAGCGGTCAGCAAGAAGGTGGAAGCCGACGCGGAGAAGAAGCGGTCGACAGCGCCGGCGCTTGCAGTGGTGCCGCGCCGAACTACCCAACTGGGATGTATATAGATATACTCCCCGGGTTAATTCGAACTTGGCGCGTGGCGAAAGTAATGGAACAACACGTTGCCAACGGACAATGTCGGTCATAACTGTATCAGAGATATGGAAGAGCCCAGGATTGGCGCAAATCGGGAAAGAAGGACTGTGATTGGCGCATATCGGAGAAGAAGAACGGTGATTGGCGCGTAACTAGAAGAAGAGCGGTGATTGGAGGATCGTAGAGGAAGACGAAGAAGGCTTCAGAAGATTTTTGAATCACGAAGAACGACCGCGTGTCTCGGCCATTCGCGCATAAAATTTCTATTCGGTGCTAAATCGCGAGAGCAGGAAGGGAAGTAGTGCGGAGGTCGGAAGTTTTGCGGCGTGTGCGGTTGTCAGTAGTGTTCGGGAAGAAAAAAAAAGGACTGGGACTTAGCAGTGCGAGTTTGTGCGTGCACTAAGAACTTCACATATCTGGTTATTGCTCGTGCTCACTATCTATCTCTTTCTCTCCGTCAAGATCGAGTAGCCATCGCGGAAGCGAACGAGGTGCTGCAGCAGCGAGCGTCCGAGGGGACGCCCTCGTATTTAGGGGTAGCGGGTGAGTGGGCCTGCGCGCCTTTAATTTCAAATATTCATTTGTACTTCGTGCGAGCGGGGGGAAGTAGGTAGCGGCGGCCACTAAAGGGGAAAGTGAGGGTTTCTCAGCGAACGCGATGCGGTATAGTGCGGAAGGTGACGGACGCAGCCATTTATATACAATCGCGCCAGAAATATTGTAATTGTATTTTTTTTGTGTAATAAAGGAATTATTTGGGATGTTGGTGTAGTTAATTTTTTTTATATGTGATAAAGAAATAATATATATATATATATATATATATATATATATATATATATATATATATATATATATCATAAAATATAATAAAAATAAAGAATAAACATAATATAATATATATAGTATATAATGTACCTGATAGCATGATATCAAATATAAAATAGTATAAAATAATATAGGAAATAGTGAAGAAAATTAAAATAAAATAGTCTATGATATAAAATATAAAATAACGTAAATATATGAGATAGTGAAAAAAATCTGGAAATCATCAGCCCGAGTTCCCGCCCGAGAAGTAAGTAGAGAGTAGAATTACATAATGAGCGGGATTTAGCACCTCGTTCCAATACATATAAGATTTATAAGTAGTAAATTTCTTAATATGCTAAGTATATATTTTATTATGCTTCTCTTTATCATAGTTAGTAGGACAATATCAGTGAACTAATTTTAAATTTAATTATAGAATAATTTTTGTGTTAATATTTGGAAGTTTCGAAAAGTATAATATTATATAAATTTTTTATAAAATACAGGAGAAGATGTATATCTTATAAAATATATGAGAAGATGGATAAGAGATTACAATAGGTTTTATGTGAAATGCTTTAGTTTCGTTTGACTAAAAAGTATAATAATTTATAATGGTAAGCGATATTGATTTAATACTCGAGCGTATAGGCGGAAAATTTTTGCCCACCATTCCGCTTTCGGAAATGACATATAATGAAATAAAGAAAGACCTATTATGACCATTATCAATTTCATTATTGATATGATTCTTATTATCGAGATGGTCGCCTAAACATAGGGATAAAGTATATATTCTATTATAGTTCATTTCCATAACATAGTGATTTAGGAAGGCAGAATAGATACCAAAAGTTTTTGCTGCACATGTAAACGATGTGATTGTCGTAAATATAGAAGCATTAATATAACCGTAGATAGGGTACGAGAAATCTATTGATTCCTAAAGCTAACTCTAGGAACATATGAAACGTGTTCCTTTGCAAACTGAGAAAGTCTTTACAAGACCGAAGAGTGTTAGAATAACCCAGTGAGGAAGAACAAATGAGAGCTTTACTAGTAAATAAATAAGACTCTAAGTTAGAAGAACGAAGACAGAAATAATAGATCTCTCAGCAATAATTCTATTCCTTGCAAAGCTCCTCATTTTGATAGTTCTTGGGAAGTTTGTGAGATTTTTCAAGATGCGTTTGCGTAGAATTATAGACGAAATAAAATTGCCGTTTGAGAAAGTTCCTGCATTCTGTGTGGATATTAAAAGCTGTTTGAATTTTTTGAAGACCAAGAACACTTAATTCAGATCTTACGGATGTCAGTGTTATCACACCTAGTAATTGGTATTATGACCAGCATTTTCAAAATATCAGTATTTTATAACAACATATTATAAATATATATAAGAGGAAATGTTTTAAAAAAAATAATTTTTTAAGAAATCGTAATAATATTAATTTAATGGTAGAGTCAACTATTGGATAACACTTCTCGTTCTTTACTATAACGATATAAGGTTTGGCTATTATATTACGGAGCTGTTGATAGAAAACATGTATTTTGATATATATATATATATATATATATATATATATATTTATGTATATATGTATATATATATATATACATTTAAATGTTATCACCGTTATATATACCCAGATAAACGCCAGTTTTTCAATTAATTAATCACAATTAATTTAGTTAGTTATAGTTAATTATGTTAAATAGTTTTTTCATTAATAGTTAGTTTGGTTAATTAAAATTAATAAGATATTACAATTTTCTGCACACAATCTTTCTACATTTTTACATATTCAGCAATCGCGCAAATATTGAACTGTCGGTTAGATCGAACAAGATTAACGACTTTTTAGATATTTTCATCTATTTTTGACGTGAAAGGGCGATCTGAGCGTGTTCATATTCATATTTATGTCATATTCATATTCTTCTGAACCATCTTGAAAACTGGCACGTTGGGCGAATTGTTTAATAATTATACTTGCAGACTTTTGGACCTTTCATTTCCTAAAATAATCCGGGGAAAGATGCTTATCTAAGTTCACCTTTTATTTAGTCTCCTTTTATCAATCCAGAAAGTTTAGAAAACTCAAATTGTTAGTTTATGTTTTTTTTTTTTTTAATTTATTGGAGGAAATCGGGCCCCTTCGTTATAGGGACCACACTTCTCTCCGGATAGAGGGAAATAAAGAAAAGGTAGAAGAAAAGAAGAGATACTGTGAATGTTAATGGTAGAGAAAAAGAAGAAAAAATAGAGTAAATGTTCATGTACAAAATTTTTATTTATGATTTACTTTTTTATAGACGTCCTTTGCTGATCTATTGAGAGAAAGACAGAGGTAGAGAGAGAGAGAGAGAGAGAGAGAGAGAGAGAGAGAGAGAGAGAGAGAGAGAGAGAGAGAGAGAGAGAGAGAGAGAGAGAGAGAGTGAAAGAGAAAGAGACGGCTTCAGCCTACAGCGTGGTAGCGATGGTACCTCCTGGAAGTAGGGAGAGATTGACAGCTTCTAATGGTGTAGACTGTTGGCAGAATAGTTTTGTCAGTTAGCCAGAAACAGGCCCTTTTTAAGAGAATGACTCCTCTCTTTTTACTTTTCTGTCGACTATTTTTGGATTTTATTGTTTTTCATCGGTGTATCAGAGTAGCATTCACTCTAGTGATAAAGCTTACCCTAGCGAATTCTTTTGTAATCAAGTGTAGGTGGAGACGGAAATCCTCGAGTTCGCTCTCGCACAAAAAGGTGGCAACAGGGGTTTTAAAATTTTATACTTTTTAATGATTTTTTAAATATGTGAAGAATACATAAATTATTGTTAGTTTCAACTTTTCTTAACAATAATTTATACAATTTTTGCATGAATATTTTTTAATAATACAATTTGTATTAATAAATATTTTTATCAGTCTCACAGTTATTATAATATAATATATTAACTAAAATAATGACAATCAGATTGTCCTTGTTTATTATCCACCCCGAACAATTTGAAATAAAATTTATTACTAACTTTAATTAGATTAAGAATTAAAACTAATAAATTCAAATAATATAGAATAAAATAAAAATAATAAACTATATTCTATGTTTGCAAAGGACAATCTGATTGGCCCCACCACTTTATTTTCTCCTTTGGTGCTCGACGTTTCGAATCGCTATGGGTCATCTTTAAGAACTAAACTGTTAGTTCATAGTTAATTTTTGATGTAATTAAATTTAGTAATAAATTTTCTTTCAGATTTGCCGGGGCTGATAATAAACAAGGACAGTCTGACTGTAATTATTTTAGTTAATATATTATATTATAAGGACTGTATGACCGATAAAAATCAAGAAGCTCGGTCGCGCTCCGATGGCAAGTATGGGTACTACAGCTTTCGGACGACCGTGTTATATATACATTCTTATGCGACTTCGAGATTTTCAAATAATTATTGCGTCAATACTAAACCATTATCAAAGATAATAAGAGGAGATCGCCGATGCCCATGTTAGACATTGTAGTAACATTTTGATACTCACTACTACGGCGGTGAACTTCGGTACTACGTTCGTGCGATATTCTAGATGTTGGTTTTCGAGCTCGTGCAGGGAGGATGCCGAAACAATAGATCTAATGAAAGGAATTAACTGGTGTCTAAATTCTTAAAGTGTGTATAGATTTTCTTGTCTGTGTGTAAGTGTGTATGTGAGTGTGTATATATGTATTTATATATATACGCATTTTCTTAAAATTTAAAATTCTCTGCGTGGCGATGATCGAGGCTACGACAAGGTATACGCACTTAAAGAATTTCTTCGTCCACACCAGTGAATTTATTACACCCGCTGCCAAATTTTTAAGAAAATAGGTATATATATATATATATATATATATATATATATATATATATATATATATATGTATATATATACGTATTTTCTTAAAATGTTGAGTTTAAAACTTGATAATAAGACTACGTTGACGTTACTAATAAGACTAACTTGATATAAAAAATTATACTTTCTGTAAATTATTTATATAATAAATTTTATTTCATTGCTATTTACATTGTAACATGGAATTTACTAAAGAATATAATTTACATTATTTTACTATCTCACTCAGAAATAAATTTGTATAAATTCAAATAAATCCATTTCATAAAAGAGATATTATTTTAATCAAACAAATATTTATTTAAATTTATGTTTAAATTAATAAATATTTCTACTGTTTTTACAGTCCAATTAAATAAATTAAAATTAATATATAATAGTATCAATATATATTGTAACCGCCCGAACGGCGGCTGTAGGTGAGAGCGCTCGTGTGAAACCGCGAGCGTTCGGGCGTGTCCGCGAAACGATACGCGCGAGCCGCGAGGGCGCTAGAAGCGCTATAGGAAGTAAGAAGTTCAGAACGAACTTCGCATTCTTGATTTGACCTTCGTCAATTCGCGTTCTTGAGTTGGCTTTCGTCGTTCGCAGGTCTACTCTTACACCTTTTTCCTTTTCGTCCCCGACGCACCTTTATTTCGTTCCGCTGTAAAATACCGTGGTATTTTCCGTTCGCGATCGTATTGCGAATTGTAGAGTAAGGCCGCAGTTTTTGCGCCTTTCGCGGTAACGTGTTACAAGTTTGCCCTCGTGCAAACTCCGTGTGAGCGCATCGGTGTCGACGAGGAGAGGACACGCGGCGACATCCTCGCATCAGCCCTGGACCGTGAGTGTAAGCTTCGAGGAAGCGTGTACACGTTACCATACGCGTGCCGTCGTGAGCCAGCGACGCCATCGGCGGCTACGAGCCGCAGCCACGCGCGACCGCGCAAGTCAGCAGCCAGGAGCGAGAGAGAGAGAGCGCGCGCCCGGTCGCCCTGACATCAGCGACAGCATCAGCGAGCGTCAGCGACAGCATCAGCGAGCGTCAGCGACCGCACCAGCGAGCGTCAGCGACAGCACCAGCGAGCGCCAGCGACAGCATCATCGTCGTCGGCGGCAAGTAGCTTTTTGCTTTTATTATCATGTTCATGTGTGCGTATAGCTAGGTCCTGACCCGCCGCCGCACCCGCGCGCCGCGATCTGCCGAATGTATAGCTTTGCGGTTCATCTGTAATAATATGTATCTATCGCGCGTAGCATAGTGATTAGTTTTGTAATTCCTTTTATAATATTGTACTGCCGTAAATGCGTTCGCGTATAAGTAGTTCGTTAGTATATAGTATGTAATGTTATACCGTTGTTCCCACGTATTTCGTATCGAGAGCGTCCCGTTCCGTTTCCCCCGTCCCCGTGTATGTTAAATGAGTGCATAATTATATAAATAATTGATGTAGCGTCGCGAAACCCGCAATCAGTACATAACGTATGTACTACTTCATTATTGTAAATAGATCGTTAATGATAATAAACGTTAATACATACAAACAAAGAAAAACATCAAACACCACCCCCCACCCACACCCAACCACCCAAAAAACAACACCCCAAAACCCCCCAAAAACAACACACCCCCCCACAAACCCCCCCCACAAAACACAAAACAACCCAACCAACACCACCCCCCAACCCCAAAACCACACCCACAACAAACCAAACCCCCACCAAAACCGACACAAACCACCAACCCAACCCCACACCCCCAAACCCCCCAACCCCTCCCCACACCACCACGAACCAACCCCCCCCACCAACCAAACACCACCACACCACCAAACATAAAAAAAAAACCCAACCCCCACTCAAAAACCACCCACAAAAAAACCCCACCGGGGGGGGGGGTGGGGGGGGGGGGGGGGGGGGGGGGGGGGGGGGGGGGGGGGGGGGGGGGGGGGGGGGGGGGGGGGGGGGGGGGGGGGGGGGGGGGGGGGGGGGGGGGGGGGGGGGGGGGGGGGGGGGGGGGGGGGGGGGGGGGGGGGGGGGGGGGGGGGGGGGGGGGGGGGGGGGGGGGGGGGGGGGGGGGGGGGGGGGGGGGGGGGGGGGGGGGGGGGGGGGGGGGGGGGGGGGGGGGGGGGGGGGGGGGGGGGGGGGGGGGGGGGGGGGGGGGGGGGGGGGGGGGGGGGGGGGGGGGGGGGGGGGGGGGGGGGGGGGGGGGGGTGGGGGGGGGGGGGGGGGGGGGGGGGGGGGGGGGGGGGGGGGGGGGGGGGGGGGGGGGGGGGGGGGGGGGGGGGGGGGGGGGGGGGGGGGGGGGGGGGGGGGGGGGGGGGGGGGGGGGGGGGGGGGGGGGGGGGGGGGGGGGGGGGGGGGGGGGGGGGGGGGGGGGGGGGGGGGGGGGGGGGGGGGGGGGGGGGGGGGGGGGGGGGGGGGGGGGGGGGGGGGTGGGGGGGGGGGGGGGGGGGGGGGGGGGGGGGTGGCGGGTGGGGGAAAAAAAAAGAAACACCAAACCACAAAAAAAAACAGAAAAAGAACCAAAAACACAATCACCGGCGTGGTTCATTCTTCGTTCCCCGTCCCCTTTCAGCGGAGTGCACGACCAGCAGCGTGGAAGAGTCCACACACACACGCAAGTGAACCGTAAGTAGTAACCCGATTTAGGGGTTATAATATATATATATATTTATATCAATAATAATAATATCAATATATTATTAATTAAAAATTATAATGACAGTCAGACTGTCCTTTAAATCACCGCTATAGACTAATCTGGAATAAAACTATATTAGCTGAAATAATTTAATTGTACTTATATCGACTGCACATATACAAATTAATACATTTTTTTTAAATTTTTTTATTGGTCTTAAAGTCCAATTAATTCAATCCAAAAATAAAAATAACAATAAAATAAAAATTAAATTAAAATTATAATGACAGTCAGACTGTCCTTGTTTACATTCACCCCCGTAGACTAATCTGAAAATAAAATATTAACTGAATAATATTTAGTTTTATCATTTATTAATTCAATTATTCACTGAATATTATTCAGTTAATATTTTATTTTCAGATTAGTCTACAGGGGTGAATGTAAACAAGGACAGTCTGACTATCATAATTTTAATTTAATTTTTATTTTTATTTTTAATTTTTATTTTATTTTTATTTTTATTTTTGGATTGAATTGATTGGACTGTAAGACCAATAAAAAAATATTTATTAATTTATATTAGCTAAAAAAATTCTTTGTTATTGAAGTGCAATCTAACTGTCCCCACCACCTTTACCCAATTGAAGACTGAATGAGGTTGTCCAACGTCTCGATGTCGCTACAGCTCCTCATCAGGGACTAAACTGAACATTATATTAATATTCTAATTTATATATACTCCTATCCCCACCAAACTAAAAATGTAGTATTTTGAATATACAATACCCCCTCTACACAAAATGTTTAAAACCAATCAATTTAATAAAGAATAATAGATGTTATCTAATTTACTTAACTCTAACGTTAAATTCACATTATTTCTATTCCCAGAAACGTGAATACTTTCAAGACTCTCCCTTTTGTACTTATTACTAAAACGATATTGTAAAATATTTACATTCACAAAATCAAAAGAATGTAAAAACTTCAAACAATGTTCTTTTAAACTAGAAGTAATATGTAAAGGACGTAAACTATATTTATGTTCCTAAATTTTCTTTTTAAATATCTACTTGTTTGTCCAATGTAGCACTCATTACAATCCATACAATGAATTTTGTCAACAACTCAAGATTTTAAACATAAATTATTCTTATCCTTGCAATTATTAAATAACTCTTAAATTATTACTATTTATTATTATTATTCATTATTATTATGACAGTCAACTGTCCTTGTTTAAAATCACCCTCGTAAACTAATCTGAAATAAAAATATATTAGCTGAAAAAATTCTTTATTATTGAAGTGCAAATTAATGTTTAAAATAAAAACATACATATTTAAAACGAATGAATCTTTTGCAATTTGAAGTAAACCATATATTTGATTAACAAACAATTAAGTTTATTTGAATAACAAACATATATTTATTACATTACATGAAATAAATTATTGAAAAGTAATAAATATTTCTTGAATTTCACTAAACGGAACTAAATATATGTAAAAAATAAAGTTAAGTAAATAAATATTTGAAAAACTATACATATACTCAAATTAAACAAATATAATCAATTTTTGGAAAAGCTATTCAATATGAACAATTAAATAGCTTTATCAAAGGGTGAAATATATTTATTTAATTATACCCAACGAGTTGTTAAAAACTAATAAACATTTCTTCAATTTTATTAAACGAAGCACAAAGATTTAAGTATTAAATTTAAATGAATAAATCTTTAAATAAAACTATTTATACATTATAAGTAAATAATTTTTTCAAAAATAGAAAATATTTTTTTGATTTATATATACATTTTGTAGTTTTTACTCTTCATTTATTAAATTTAATATTTAAATCTTTGTGCTTTGTTTAGTAAAATCAAATAAATATTTATTCGGTTTTACAACTGGCAGGGAATAATCAAATAAATCTAATCCACCATTTGAGAAAACTATTTCATTCTTTCGAGTAAATGGTTTTTTAAAAAATTGAATATATTTCTTGTATATATATTGTACGGGGCCCTTTCAGGGATAGGTACGGTCCTGGTACCTTATTTTACTTCTATAGGCCGTTACAATAATTATAGAACTTACCTATCATTAATTATTTACCATTACCAAGGTTTCACCTACCTTGGAAATAAACAATTATTAAATTGTTTAAACAATTAATTATTAATAAGAATGTTCTGCTTTACCTCCAGTTGTCCTATAAATATTCTTCAATTCTTGAGGGAAATTGAATAAAATAAAAAAAATCAATTACACGGCTATCAGTTAGAATCACAGTAATTGTTTATTATTAAACAATAAATAATATTAAAATTATTAATATTAAATTCGACAACTACTGTGATTTACCGGGGAGGCGGCAGGGTCCTGAATCACCAATATCAGAATTTATTGTTTTGAATTAGAAAAATATTAAAAATTTATTGTAATAATTAAATTAAATATATTTATTAAATTGAAAATGGTATTATATATAAATGATTATTTATATAAATGATATTATATTATAAATGATTATTGAACTACCTAAGTACACCCGCAATCCTAATCATTTAATGAGTGTGATTTAGTCGAGAATAAATACGATTTAAATTTTATTGAAATTCAAATTTCGCGCGCTTTATGTTAACCTAATGTGGTCTTCATACACTAGGAACCGCCGCCGTATCTTATTATATTACAGTTACGCGACTCTCTCTCGACTACTTATACGCGCGGGCGGAATACATCGTCG